>JASDQU010820057.1:33895-43943 GCA_032191745.1 Picea mariana
CAAATAAGTCTTTGGGGGGGAGGGGGGAGAACTAAATATAAAGGTAGATATAAATCCCTAGGAAAATATTTAAGGAAATGTCGGAAATGTGGTAAAGTTGGGAATTATAACAAAGATTGCAGGTCTAAGAAAGTTGAGAAATCAAAGGGATCTAATGATTCCTCTTCCATAGAGGAAAAAACCTCCACAGAAGAAGGACGTGATGTTTACCTGGCATCTACAAGTACACATGCAGATTGTGATGTATGGTTGATCGAATCAGGTGCATCATTTCATATGACTCCTCACAAGGAGTGGTTTAGTGAATATGAAAATTATGATGGTGGTGATGTATTCCTAGGAGATGACTCAACAACCAAAATCATGGGATGTGGAAGGGTTAAGTTTTTACTGAAAGATGGAAGGATTAGAAATCCCTCTGGAGTTTTGCACATCCTAGATCTATCCAGGAGCCTAATATTTGTAAGTAAGTTGGATGATGCAGATGTGGATACTTTATTGGGAAAGGGCACTTGCAAGATGGTCAAAGGAGCAATGGTGTTGATGAGGGGAGTTCGATGTAGAACTCTGTACAAGTGGTTGGAAAGAACTTATACTAGTGAGTGTAACATTTACGTTGTCCTTGAGAAGAAAAATTAAAAATACACGATCCATACTATCCTTGGAAAGAATAGAATTGATGTAGGAGCATCAACCATGTTAAATTCTGAGGTTGACCCAGGAGGTCAAAACCATTTACCAAGGGAGTTGGTTCCCTAATTTCTCTATTTTTTATTTGTAATGATTTGTATGAGATATATCTAGAATATATCTTCGTTAGATTATTTTTAGTAGGTGTTAATTTGTTGAAAAATATTAGGAACAAGTTTCCATATTTGGGGTTTTGTTGAGATGGCTTGGGATTGTTGGTTTGTGAGCTACCCGAGAGCTCTAAGTGATCCGGATTTATGAGCAGAATGAAAAGAATAATAGACAGAATACAATCAAATAGAGATACTGAGAAAAATAATAGATATCCAGTGAAGAATAACTTCTATTGAATAAATAAAATAGGCTAAAATTGTATAACTACAGAACTGAAAACAACTTGCTCGAATGGTGGTAGCTATATCTGAGAAGAGATGTGGCTGCTACATGCATCCGTCTAAGAAGAATGATTACAATGAGGCTCTAGAGGCCTTTTTAACATTACTCATGAATTCCAAAACCCTAGACATCCAAAAACCTAACCCTAGGAGATGAAACGACAAAAGTTATGTGGGCTCCGATGGGTAAGTTGGTACCTCAACTTCTCGAGGTCGTAACTTTTGCATACGACCTATGTTTTAGGCACGTGATAGCTCGTTGGAAAGGTATTTTCAGGAAATACGCATTATGTTGTCAAACTATGACTCTATCTATAGTTTTACTATGGAAATCCAAAAAAACATTGTTTAGGACCCCAAAACAGCCCTGGAAGTACAGAAAGATGTGTTGAAATGAAAACATCCAAAATAATCCAGTTGGATTAGGTGGGCGGTCACCAATATCCACCTGGAAGTTGTGTAGGGCTTCAGACATCCGCAGAAGTGTAGAACCCACAATTACAAATAATTACAGAAGAACGTGTTGAACTAAAAATTGTCAATAGGAGCTAGTTGGAATAGTTGGGTGGCCACCAATATTCACCTGGATCAGTTCCCTCCCCCCCCTTAGGAAGAAATGGTGTCCATTTCGTTGAATTCCCTGATCAAGTGAGGAAAATTCTACTGGATTTGGCCCCGAGTGAGCCACTTGCCTTGGTGGATTTTCCCTACCTTGAAAATCCGATAAAGTTGGACCCTTTGCTAGCGAGTGCCCTTGACCTGTGTGTCCACTATCTGATCAGTGGATGTTTGTTCCTACATGCAGTCAGGGTTGAGCTATGTTGGTTTCAACTATTCTACGATCTATAAGGTGTCCAATAATGGTGGAATGTATGGCCGAAGGAGGTCCACATTGAACATTGGGTGCAAGACAAGGAAGGGTGGAGTGTTGAGCTCAAAATCATTGCTACCCATAGCCTTGGTGATAGTGTAAGGCCCATAGTGAAGTGGGAAAAGCTTATGATGGGGCTCTGTAAGGTGCTCTTTCTGCAAATGTAACCAGACCTTTTCTCCCACCTGAAACTGGTGTGATACCTAGTGTTGATCATGGCACTTCTTATACTTAGCATTGGTTTTCTGCAAAATATCTTGGACCTGTTAGTGGATGTGTTGAATCCTCTCAATGAATCTAGTGGCTTTGTCAGCCTCAAAATGAACATGGAAATATTTTGCATGTGTGGTTGCAAGAGGTAGTGCAACATCAATGGGACCCAAGGGTTGGAATCCCAGCCCCACCTGAAATGGGCTATGGTCGGTGGAGTTATGGAGAGCCTTTTTGTAGTTGTGTTGAACATAGGGAAGATTCGCATTCCATGTATGCATATGATTAGAGTTGTACCATGCGCAGGATGTGCATAATCATATGATTGATGACCTATGTCTAGCCATTGGTTTGGGGGTGGAAAGCAATGGATTTAGTGAGCTTGGTTTCCAACAGTGACCAAAGACTCAACCAAAATGTGTTTAGGAACCTGTTTTCCGGATCTGAGGTGATGGTATGTGGTATCCCAAAATGGACCCACACCTGTTCAAAGAAGAGCTTGTCAGTATCTGTCGCTGTGATGTTCTTCTTCCAGGCTGTGATAATGGCCATCTTCAAAAACCAATCAACCACCACATATACACAATCATTGTCATGCTTGGTGGACGGAAGCACATACATGTAATCCATCGAGATGGATTCCCAATGCCTCTCGAGAGTAGGAAGATGGGTGTATAAGCATTTCTTAGTGATGGCTTGGCTTGGAAATGGCACAAGAAGTGAAAGATATTATATACGTGCTGACATCTTGTTGAAGTTTTTGCCAATAAAAATATTTTTGTAGAACGAACATAGTTTTCTCCACGCCAAAGTGTCATACTATCCATATGTAGCGAGCCTCCCAAATAATCTTTGCACACTCACTTGTGGGAACACAAAGGTGGCCCAGGTGGCATAATAGTCCATCCTAGATGTAAAAATTGGTGACATTCTCTCATGTACCCAAGAGTTTATAGGTGGTGGAAAAGTCAGGGTCACGTTAATAAAGTTGGGGCCACTCAGATGTCTCATGCCCACAGGAATGGAGCATTGTGGTGAGTGCAACAATGGGAGGGAGACTAAGGAAGTCAACGACATGATTTGTGCTCCCTATTTTATACTTGATGTTGAGATGGAACTGTTGTAGGTATGTGCACCACTTTTGATGGCAGTCATTCTGCAACTTCCTATGTGTCTGTATAAATTGCAGAGGCTTGTGATCAGTGTGGATGATTGTCTCCTTTCCCAGAATGTAATGTTTCCATTGATGGCAGGCTTTCACAATGGAATAAGTTTCTTTTCCATAGGTGGGGTATTTCTGGACAGTATCTAAGAGTGTCTCACTATGGTATGTTATTGTATGACCATGATGATTGAGAATTTCACCTATAGCATAGTTGGAGGCATCAGTCTCAATCTAGAACGATTGTTGCAGATCAAGTAAGGAGAGTATTGGAGCTTAGCACAAGCGATGCTTCATATCATCAAATGATTGTTGTTTTTCCTGCCCCCATGAAAACTTTTCCTTGCCACCACCCTTGGTTACTTGGCTGAGGTCCCATGCAATATGGGAGAATCCCAACATGAACCTTTGGTAAAAGTTGGCAAGTCCCAAGAAGATTTGAAGCTCATTTAGTGTGGTCGGGGTTGGCCAGTCCCCAATGACTTGGATCTTAGTTGGATCCACATGTACCCCATACTCATCAAAAATGTATCCAAAGTATTGGACCTTGTTCATGCCAAAGGATCATTTTTCCAAGTTGGCATATATCTTATGCTACCGCAGAGTGCCCAAAATCTGTTGAATATGTTGCATGTGCTCCTCCCAAGTTTTGTTGAAGATGAGGATGTCATCCAGATATACCACCACAAAAGAGTTGTTGAAGGGCCTCAATACATCAACCATCAATATCATGAAACTTGTTAGTGCATTTGTTAAGCCTAAGGGCATGACCAACCATTCAAAGAGACCTTATTTATATTTGAAAGTTGTCTTCCATACATCAGTTGGTTCGATGCGAACCTGGTGGTAGCTAGACTTTAGGTCAATCTTGCTGAAGAATTTCCCCCCCTTGAGTTGGTCAAGAAGGTCATCAATTCAGGGAATTGAGTATCAAATCTTGACTGTGATTTTGTTTAATTCTATGTAATCAATGCAGAGCTTCCAGGTCTCACCTTTCTTCTGCACCAGCACAATCAAGCTTCTGCAAGGGGAGGAGTTGGGTTGGATGTGCCCATTTTGAAGCATCTCTTGGATCTGGTGCTTGATTTTATAATTTTCCATCAGCGAGTGATGATATACTAGTCCATTGGGCAACGATTCACTGGGGGTTAGATCAATTGGATGCTTGACTTGACAGTGTGTCGGTACCCTAGTGGGTGAGGAGAATATGTCTTTGTACTCTTCCATGATCCTGTCCACTTGCTTCTATTGCAAAGAGAGGCTATGTGTAGAGGTCACATATGTGGCAGCAAACTTCTTCTTATTATGAGCACGGATCACAAAGAAGACAAACTTCTCGATCTGTGAAATGACCTTACTGCATTGCTTAGCAAAGATTAAAGAAATAGAAGTAGGCGGCACTACCTCTGGAATCATGTACAATTGTCTACCCAAAGTAATAATAACATTGCAGGGTCTAGACTCATACACAACATGTCGCTTCCACAAATATGGTTGGCCTAAAAGAACAACACAAACTTCAAGGGGAGAAATATCACACAATGCCTCATCTTTGAAGGGCTTGATGTTGTAGGGAAGATGACACTATTGGTTTACGTGGATATCTCGTCCTTGGCGAAGCCAGCCAATGTTGTAGGGTTGCGTGTGCAGTGTTATCGATGGGTCCAGCCGCTTGACGACCTCTGCTGAAATCAGGTTCTTCTGACTATCACTATCGACAATGAAATGCAGTGAAGTCACCTTTACCCACATCTGCGAGGGAAAGAGGTGTTCCCCTTCCTCTGGTTCTGCTGGTTCTCTTGGTTGGAATTTGGTGGTAGAGAAAGTGGAATTGGGTTCGGTATCGATGATCCGCTTCCCACTTTATGGATTTTATTTGGAGTCGAAATCTTCCTCTGACTCAAAAGCTTTCAACTCAGCCACCAGTGACTGCTTGGAGTGAGATTATTCGGTGTTGCTCTAAGGGATTTTATGGTATTCACACCATTTTCCCATGTCCTTCTTCGACTTTTCATTAGCCTTCTTGGGTTGTGTCTTGGACTAGTTTTCCTGAGAGCGGCCATACTTTCTCTATCCCTTGTTTTGTGGGTTAGGACCACCTTTTCCCTTCTTTTCCTGTGAGCATTTTGCAAGTCCAAACTCTCTCCTCTTCTGCTTAAATTTCTACTCGATCTTGACAGCATATCTATAAGCCACACCTAATGATGTGATGTCTAGAAACTCCATTTTTGTTTGAATGTATCTATGTAGACAATCGTGGTATTTGAGCACTAGATTTCGTTCAGAGTCTTTGATACCCAATTTGGTGCGTAGGGTATGGAAAATATTGGTGAAATCAGGTACTGTCTGGCCCTTTCCTGAAGCAGTATGGTCCATATTGTGCACTAGTCCTCATAGCTTCCAAAAGGGTAGTATTATTCTTTAATGGAATCTCTGAAGGAATCCCATGTGGGGGAAACCGAAAATATTGCATATTCCTCTATGGTGCTTTGCTCAGAGTAAGTATCCCACCAGTCCTTAACATGGGGGACATCTTTGAGGAGTGAAAAAGTAATCTTTTCCCTTTCGGAAAAATTGTGGACCGAAAAATACACTTCGAGCAGATTCATCCATTTATCTACAACATTTGCATCTATTAGTCCTTCAAATAATGGATTATCAAAATTTACTGGTACCTTGAAGGGGTTTCATGGCCGCTTGATGAAGATCCATCTCCTGTAGGCAGTCGTCGAAGGATCTGTGCAAAGTTTTCCATCATTTTGTTCCTTCGTCACGCAAGGGATTCCTCGAGCAACATTTTAAAAGGATCTCCTGCTCCATCATTTTTCTTCTCTTCCCCCATTGGTTGTTGTCAGGCTCGACATGGCCAATATTGCAAATGCTCAACTGGTTCGAGTCCCAACTTCTTGTACCCAGATCTTGTCAGGGACATGCACAAAGAAAAATAAATGAAGAGAAAACTACTCTGATACCACTGATCCGAATTTATGAGCAGACTGAAAAGAATAATAGACTGAATACAATAAAATAGAGATACTGAGAACAACAACATATATCCACTGAACAATAACTTCTATTGAATAAATCAAATAGGCCGAAACTATAAAACTACAGAATTGAAAACAACTTGCTCGAATGGTGGTAGCTATTTCTGAGAAGATATGTGGCTGCTACGTGGATTCGTCTGAGCAGAATGATTACAATGAGTCTCCAGAGGCCTTTTTAACATTACTCATGAATTCCAAAACCCTAGACATCCAAAAACCTAACCTTAGGAGATGAAACACCAAAAGTTATGTGGGCCCCGATGGGTAAGTTGGTACCTCAACTTCTCGGGGTCGTAACTTTTGCATACAACCTATGTTTTAGGCACATGATAGCCCGTTGGAAAGGTCTTTTTGATAGCTACACATTATGTCGTCAAATTGTGACTTCATATACAGTTTCACTGTGGCAAGCCAAAAAAACATTGTTTAGGGCCCCAAAACGACCTTGGAAGTACATAAAGATGTGCTAACATGAAAACATCCAAAATAAGCCAGTTGGATTAGGTGGGCGGCCACCAATATCCACCTAGAAGTTGTGTAGGGATTCAGACAACCCCTAAAGTGTAGAAACCACAATTACAAATAATTACAGAATAACATGTTGAACTAAAATCTATCAATAGGAACCATTTGGAATAGGTGGGTGGCCACCAATATCCACCTAGATCACCAAGATTCAATTTTATATCCTGTAATGAATAGAAGTTAGGGTGTGTGAAAATGTGTGGTGTGATTGTGTGAGAGTGTGCACTTATAAGAGGTCTGAGAGACAAGAAGGAATAGAGCGATATTTTTGTATCAGTCTATTTCCTTCAAAAATTAATAAACATCACGATTTTCTGTGTTGTTGTGGTTTTGTCGTATGTATGTGATTGAATCTTGTTCATAATTCTCTTGAACAAGTGATAAATTTTGATCTTACAATTTAGGAGATCATGCACAGATTCTTGTTGGAAAGTTTAGATAGATCGAAGGTGGGGATTTAATTGAATAAGAATATTGATGACAGGTTGATAAAGGGAGATTAGTGAGGTTGAGACAAATTGGTGGTCGTTTTGATCATTTGAAACTGGATAAATGGTCCAAAACTACAGAGACAGTTTCCCATGTCATTAAGACTTGTAGATCATCACGGAAGTATAGAGTGTGTGCATCCGCTCCCTAGTAAGAACATTGATGATGACACATATGTCGTCGAGTCAAGATTGTTGGATATTGTAATTCCTCCACAATAGGAATATCCGACGATGATGGACTTATCCTAAGGTTGAGCTCTTGGTCACATGGTAGTAAAGACTTTGTTCCAAAGCAAGAAGAAGAAGGTGCTCAAAATTAATTTTTTCTCTAGTTCTTAAACAAAGAGGCATGATACTCTATTAGAGGAAGGATATGAGGCCGATTAAAGAGTTAAAAGCAACTCGAGTTTGGAACTGTCAATGGGGATTGTTTGAGAATCCTGTACAAAAGGGAAACTTGGACACGGTAGGTCTACACCAAGTGGTATCAAATCTTTTAATGCTCTAAGAATTAGATCAAAGGAAATTGTATCTTGTAGGAATCATGTCGCCCAAAAGAGGAGGTCAAGAGAGGAATGTAGCAACAGAGGAGTTGCGATTGGAGCTGAAGCGTATCCAGGAAAAGATAGAAGCCATGAAGATAGATCAGAGAAGAGAGCCTAACATAGGATATGTCAATGAAAGTGAAGTTATAATCTCTAATGAGGAAGCAGGATGAGAGAAAGGAGGAGAAACAACATAGATTGTTCATGAAGGTGGGAGCTAGACCAAAGATGGAAGTTCCTATGTATGAGGGTAATTTGAATGTGGATGAATTTATTTATTCGATCAATGCAATGGACAAATACTTTGACTATGAGGAGGTGGATTAAGAAAATAAAGTCAAGCATGCAATGACAATACTGAAAGGACATGCAGCCCTATGGTGGGATGAGTAGCAGCCAGATCAGAGAAGGAAAGGAAAGGCTAAAATCAGAAGCTGGGACAAGAGGGTGGCTAAATTCACGAGAAAATTTATGCCTATGGATTACCAATTGAGTATGTTCAGATAGTTGAATAATTTGAGGCAGAAATCCATGACCATAAAGGATTACACTGAATAATTCTATAGGTTGAACACTAGGGCGGGCCATATAGAAGAATATGTTGAGAAGGTTTACAGATGACTAAGGCATGATATGCAATATGAGATCACTATTTTGTCCCTGAGGACAGTGGAATATGCTTACCAAGCAGCCCTAAAGGCAGAAGAGAATTTGGCTAGGAAGCAGAGCCAAAAGAGAAGAGGTAGGAGTACAGCAAGAGGAAAGGGATCATCCAGCAGAGGAAGATTACATACTTCAAAGGAGGAAGCAGAAAGTTCTAACAGTCAAATACCTAGAGGAAGTGAGTCTAGAGGAAGAATATTATTCTCAAAAGGCATAGGTTGGGGTAGAGATATTAGGTGTTAAACGTTTGGGAAAAAAGGACACATGTCTTAGGATTGTTCTGAAAACAAGTTATAAAACTAGAGAGGAGCTCACATTGCAGAAGTTAAGGAAGAGACAGTGAATGCAGAAGTGAAATAAGAACTCCTGAGATGGGAGAATCGCTAATGTTAAAGAGAGTTTTGATTAAGGAAGAAAAGGAAAGTCATGAACCATCATAGAAAAGGTATTTATTGAGGACCATGTGCAAATCAAAGGGGAAATGTTGTAAGGTGGTTATTGATAGTGGCAACGTGGACAATCTAGTTTCTACAGATATGGTGGAGAAGTTTGGATTTCAAAGGATGGCACATCCTACTCCATACAAAGTGTCTTGTTTGTAGAAAGGACATCAGATTTTGGCAAGCGAAATGTAAGGTAAAAATTCAGATTGTGGTTATAAAGATGAAATTTTATATGATATTGTGCCCAAGGATGTCTGTCATATTTTGTTGGGAATACCATGGCATTATGATAGGAAAGTTTTCCATGATGGAAGGAGGAACACTTATTATCTTAAAAAGGATGGACACAAGCATGAGTTATTTCCACTAAACTATGAAGGAGATAAAGAAGAATTCGATCCAAGTTTTCTACCGATGACTGGAAAGGAATTGTTGCAGGAATTCAAGAAAGAAGAGGAGTGTAGTTTTCTTTGATTGGTAAACCAAGGGTAATACTTACCAACACCAATTTAAGTGATTTTTATGTTGAAATTCAAGCATTGTTAGATGAGTTTATTGATATCATTGTTGATGATTTTCCTAATGCCTTACCACCCATAAGAAGTATTAGCCATCACATAGACTTGATTCTAGGAGTAATTCTATCGAAAAAAAAATCCTACAGGATCGATGACACCCAAGGAGAATGAAGAAATAAGAAATCGGGTTCAAGAGTTGTTGGATAAAGGATTGGTCAAAGAAATCTTAAGCCCTTGTGCAGTGCCAGTTTTTTTGAGTCCAAAGAGGGATGGAAGCTGGAGAATGTGTACAGAATCTAGAGAAATAAACAAGATAACAATCATGTACATATTTCCTTTACCTCATATAGATGATTTGATGGACTATCTGTAGTATTTCATATATAAAATAATATGTCTAACAAAAATATTTTAGCTAGAAATGACAGAGAAGCAATGATATAATCAAAACAATACCAGAATAACACCAGAAAGAGCACTTTGATTAG
>JASDQU010820058.1:0-11385 GCA_032191745.1 Picea mariana
CCAAGAGCTCTACTTCAACAGAGAAACCACTCCAACTAGTTCATATGGATTTATGTGGACCATCAAGACAGGAAGGCACAGGGAAAGAAAACTACTTCATGCTGATTATTGGTGATTACTCTAGAATTACTTGGGTTGCCTTTCTCAAGGAAAAAGTTGAAGCATTTGAGAAGTATAAAAAATTTAAGGCTTTAACTGAGAATCAAACTGGCAAGAGGTTAAAGGTAGTAAGATCAGATAGAGGAGGAGAATTTATGTCAAGTGATTTCAAGGAATTCTGTGATTAGCATGGGATCAAGAGAAAATACACAATCCCAAGAAATCCACAACAAAATGGAGTAGTTGAGAGGCAAAACAGAACAATGCAGCAAATGGCCAGGTCAATGATGAATGAGAAGAACATTGGTCAAACCTACTGGGTAGAAGTAATACACACAGTAGTCCATGTTCTTAACAAATCCCACCTCAGACCACAAAGTGACAAGACACCTTATGAACTGTGGTATGGGAGACCTACTTCAATCAAACACTTCAAAGTCTTTGGGAGTAAATATTACATAAATAATAATGATGAGAACCTTGGAAAATATGATGACAGGGATGATGAAGGTATCTTCTTAGGGTATGCTACAAAGAGTAAAGGATACAGATGCTATAATAAGAGGCTACATAAAATGGTTGACTGTATTGACATAAAAGTTGATGAAGGAATTCCAGCAAGAGAGGTGTACAATAATGAGTCTTCTACAGAGGACACAACTGAAGCTGAAGATGAATAGGTCCAAGAATTAGAAAATGAAGGCTGTGAATTAGATGAATACATAGATACTTAGATAGACTCAAATTAGTAGACAACTTCAAATTCCTCCTCTAGAATCACTCAAAAGAATCATCCTGCAAGTCAGATAATTGGTGAAAAAGACAAAGGTGTACAAACCAAGAGAAAGATAATAAAAAACACCGAACAATCACATATAGCTTTCATATCCATGTTGGAACCCAATAATTTTAATGAAGCTAGCAAAGATGACCATTGGGTTAAAGCAATGAATGATGAACTTGATCAGATTGAGAAAAATAATACGTGGGAGATGGTTCATAGACTTGAAGGTAAAAATATCATTGGTTCCAAATGGATCTTTAAGAATAAGTTGAATGAGCAGGGGCAAGTTGTTAGGAACAAAGCAAGATTGGTCTGTAAAGGATATGCTCAAATAGAAGGAATGGATTTTGATGAAACATTTGTGTCTGTAGCAAGATTAGAAGCTATCAGAATATTTCTTGCCTATGCTTGTCATAAAAGGTTTAACGTCTATCAAATGGATGTCAATTCAGCTTTTCTAAATGGAGATTTAAATGAAGAAGTCTATATGGAACAACCAGAGGGTTTCAAACTATCTGATAACCCTGACTTAGTATGCAAGTTGAAGAATGATTTATATGGGTTAAAACAAGCCCTTTGTGCCTGGTATCACAGACTAGATATGTATCTCAAAGACAAAGGGTTCAAGAGAGGAACAGTTGACAACAATCTATATATCAAAATAGAGGATAGTGATTTTCTCAACGTGTTGGTCTATGTAGATGACATCATATTTGGATGTAATAAGGATTTATTGGTACAATGGTTTTCTTCTGCCATGGAGTCTGAGTTTGAAATGTCTATGATAGGTGAATTGTTATTTTTTCTTGGTCTGCAAATTACTCAGAGGTCTGAAGGAATGTTCATTTCTCAAGAAAAATATCTAAGAGAAATGTTGAAAAGGTTTCAAATGGAAGATTCTAAACTTGTGGGCACACCTATGGTTACTGGATACAAATTAAGTAAGGATGATGACTCACCTGATGTTGATCAAAGTTCATATAGGTCAATGATGGTCAGTCTGTTGTACATCATAGCATGTCACCCAGACATAATGCATGCTATTGGAATGGTAGGAAGATATCAGTATGCACCTAAACATAGACATTTTCTCGCTGTCAAAAGGATATTCAAATATTTGAAAGAAATAATGAACTATGGCCTATGGTATCCTAAGAATCAGAATTTTCAATTATCAGTTTACTCAGATGTTGATTGGGCTAACTGAATGGATGAAAGGAAAAGCATGAGTTGAGGTGCGTTCTTCTTAGGAGATTCTCTAGTAGCATGGTTGAGTAAAAAGCAAGGATCCATTTCTTTATCAACTATAGAGGTAGAGTACATTGTTGTTGCTACCTGTTGCACTCAGGTATTATGGATGATTCAGACACTTGCAGACTTGGAGGTAAAATACACTGCACCGATCCCAATTCATTGTGATAACACTTGTGCCATCAGTGTGTCCAAGAATCCTGTATTCCACTCCAAGACCAAGCATATTCCCATAAAATACCATTTTATGAGAGAGTAGGTCACCAATCAGATTCTTCAGGTCCATTACATTCCAACCATAGAACAAATTGCATACATCTTTAGTAAACCCCTAGCCAAGACACCATTTGAATATATTCGACAGAAGTTGGGTGTCATTCCATCTCACACCTAAGAGAGTACATCCTGTTAGGGGGAGGTTGTATTGATTGAATATATGATACCTCTGAAAAAATACTGCAACAACTCAGGGGGAGTGTGTTTTCTTTGACATTGATATCAAAGGGGGAGAAAGGAACAGGTTTGAGTGCCTTTGTTGCCATCAATGCCAAAGAGGGATATTGTTGGCATGTTTTACAGGCAACGTATGCTTGTCGTTGATGGCAAGTACAACATCGATGATGGCTTGAGTAAAGGTATAATGTGCTAGGTAGGCACCAGAAGTATTTTGGGAAGACATAGCAAAGAAAGCTCGTGAAGACCAGAAGAGATAGTGCGGAGGTGCATGCAGAGTGCAGAGTATGCGTGTTTGTCATTGATGGCAAAGATCACAACCAACAACACAATGATGATCACATGGAAAGATCATAAGATAAATTCCATTTTGGGTATCAGAAACAAAGACTCTATTTCAGAGTTTCGGATACCAGGAGTTGGAGGAGTCAAGAGTCGAGAGTCTTCATCACAGGAGTTCCGAAGTGTCTAAATGTGAAACGTCGAAAATCCTGAAATAGGCACATCAACTAGAGTTTTGGATACTGAGAGTTGGAGGAGTCAAGAGTCAAGACTCTTCATCACAGGAGTCCTGAAGTGCCAAAATGCGAAACACCAAAAATCTTGAAACAGGCACATCAACCGGAGTTTCGGATACTGGGAGTTGGAGGAGTCAAGAGTCGAGACTCTTCATCATAGGAGTCCCAAAGTGCCAAAATGAGAAACACCGAGAATCCAAAAACAGGCACATCAACCGGAGTTTCAGATACCGGGAGTTGGAGGAGTCAAGATTCGAGACTCTTCATCATAGGAGTCTTGAAGTGCCGAAATGCGAAACGCCAAAAATCCTGAAACAGGCACATCGACCGAAGTTTTGGATACCAGGAGTTGGAGGAGTCAAGGGTCGAGACTCTTCATTATAGCAGTCCTGAGGTGCCGAAATGAGAAATTCCGAAAGCACTGTATGGATAAGAACTTGTTCACCGTCGATGGTCACATCATTGAAGAGCTGTAGAGAAGAAATCGCAGAGACAAGCTCCATTTTGGAGCTTGGGACATGGAGAGTCAAGACGACTCATCACATAATCCCTGAAACATGAAATGAGAAATGCATGTTCAGAATTGGCCCTTGGTCATAACCTATGGTCACATCAATGAAGGCTCAAGGGAGGAGGTAGCACGAAGCTAATCTCCATTTCGGATGCCTCACCATAGTAATGCTGAAATGCCGAAATGTCAAATTGTGAAATGGCGAAATAAGCACGAGACCCATCATTTATGATACAATGGTGCAGGTTATTCAGTTGTTGATGCAGTTTTTGGAGGTTCACAGTGTAACTGCTAGAAACGATTGATTTTTTCTTCCAGAGGACTGGAAGAGACTTCAGAGTGATCACCACAGAAGATGAAGAGTCTCAAGGCATATTCCAGTGGAATGAAGACTGTTCAGGAGGAGATTGGCATATGGAAGATATTTGAAGCCTGTAACTGCAACAGAGAGGATGAGCTCGACTATGACAGAGAAGATGGAGAGTCTCGAATGCTAGACAGGATAAGGAATCTCATCATAACACCCAGTGATGATGGAAACATGGGTTCAATAGCCAGAGAAGATAAAGAGTTGCAATGATGATCAGGAAGAGCACTCGACATGAAGATCATGAAGAAGCATTGCGCATATGTGATGCACAAGGTGCACGAGACTATACGAATGCAGAACAAAGAAGAGATGGGGCTGCTGTAGAGAGGGATCACACATGGGGAAATGGATGCTGTGGGTAGGAGCTGAAATACATAGGAGAGGCCAAATTCAGAGAATCAAAATAAGATGCAGAGCATAAAGCACAGCAGAAGCAAGGAACAAAGATGCATAACTGAGATAGTAAAAGAATGCTGAGGTGCACTTGTAGAGAAGTGCAAAAGATCAAAAAACACAAGAAGATGCAGGCAGACAAACAATAATACAGGAGAGCAGAAGAGTGTAGAAGAACAGTGATGAGACTTGTAAGCCATTGATGAACATTATATCACTGTAATAAGTTTTAGTAGCAAATATTTATATTTCACAGTGGTAGGGAGGTGCTAGGGAGGATTGTTGTCCTCAGAGGTTCAAGTGGGTGCTTGAACACAGGAAGCTGTAGCTTCCATCTGGTTACATCCAGAGAAACCAGGGTGGTAGGGTGGTGTTGGTGACGGAAGTCACTCCTGGATTGCAGTAGGAGAAGATCCCGACACCCATCAGTTTTATGTCACGATAGTTTTTAATGGGTGATCAAATGGGTAGAGACTTGGGAAGATATAGCTTTAACTCAGGAAACCGGGCCTGGTATGTAGAAAGCAAAGGAGGTCATGATCCAACTTTTGTCAGTAAATGAACTAAAGGGTGGTAGATGGAAGACTTGTGAGAAGGGTGAGCAAGACTGTCTCGGGCGACAGGCCTTCAAAGGCTTGAGGGTGAAAAACTCAGAAGCCAAGATCCTCTTGGTCCAGAGCTTCAAGGAATTGAGGGGTGACTCGACCGTATCCTTCAATTCCAAGTTGTTTCAGTGCTGATAAAATCATAGGAACCAACTAGAAACAATGAAACTATTACAGTGATCCAACCTACGTCATCCTATAACAGCTACAACTCGACTGGATCCTCCAATTCCGAGCCGTTCTAACATAGTAAACAAAGAGATGGAAAAGAAGCTGACATCCATAAAGTAAGAAGTCTCAAATGCCTTGTACATTAACCAAAGTGACATATGCTTCATCAAAACTTTACAATCGGGAGCCTTGCTCAACCATCGATACTTTACAAAATACAAAGACTAAATTTATATACTCAGAGAAATTCACCTAACAGAGGCGTGCCCAGTCACCCAAGGCTTGGTGTCCCTTCAGTCAAACTCGTACTGATATCCTTCTTCAAACGCCACTTTAACTGTGTATGGCTCCTGCAAGGAAAGTAGATGAGCCATTAAGAGCCAAGCTAGCGTGTGCAAACATCCTCTGGCTAATCAAGGACTGGGCATAGCCTCTTTGGAAAAAATGGTACACAGGACCCTCTCGAGCAAACCGCTGGCCAGGCTCTCCATATCTTGTACTTAATGCATGAAGAGAGGTTTCAACCACTCTTTCTTACCTTCATTTACTTCAAGCGAAAACCAAGCTTGAGGTCGGATCAAATGGCACCCGGAGAATGCGATGAACCTTTTGATGACTGGACTCGACAACCCTGGCCCCTTTTGCACAACTCTTTCTATTTTCCCATGTGACGATGGGCTGTGACCCTGCGTTTATCCTCAAAGGTGCTTTCGACGTTTGTGAATAAGAAGGGGTTGATCCTTACTTATTAAAATCACGATGAGCGAAACATCGAGATGGCTTGAGTTGGTGCCACGCGTCCCTCTAGATCTGACGGTTCTGAACTCTCTCGACGATGTTGTAGGCCCGGGTCCTGGACACTCTCGACACCTCATGCATCGAGAAATGATGGAGCTGCTCTTTGCGCCTTAAAATCACGATGGGCGAAACGGCGAGCAACCTAATCACGCGCCAGGTGTCTCCTGTGGATGGATGGTTGAGATTGCTCCGTAATACTGCGGGCCCAACTTTGGGTGCCTTCGGGGTTCGGGGCTTCCAGATATAGGACAACACGAAACCTTCACCCTTTGAACTCACGATTGCCGAAACACCGACACGACTAGATCTTGCGCCATGCATCCTTTGGATGGACGGCTACTATCCTTCCCTGCATATAATATGGGCACAATGCATTTGTGCTAATCTCGGTGCAACTCCACTAACCGTGATTTTCCGCCAACTGCTGATATGATCCTATGGATGAATCTGGACCGCCGACGATATAATCTCGCCCACTCACTTGCTTGGGAGCCTGAAATGAGATTTTTTGCATTGCGCTCGGGCGCTCCTCCTGCGACTCATTGACCCAAATGCGCTTGTGCCCCGGACAAGAAATGTTACTAACATTAGGCTCCATGGGGGATAGATTCATCCCTGTGATGCTCTAAGGACTCATTTTGCAGTTCCAATGCCTTACTGTTAGGCTATGGAGTCAGTCTCAAAACATCCCGCTGCTGAAAATACAAGCCGAAAAATAAAAGCAACAAAATAAAAATACATGCTCAAAGGAGCTTATTTATATACAATCCTAAACTAATAAAACACTTTACATGGGGCTAGGTGAAAGAAGATTTCCACCATAGCCATTCAAGCAGCTTCCTAGATAGAAGCTCCTTCCTTCTGTCAATGATCATCAACAGATGGTGTAACCGTGATAGCAGAACGGTTACACTCTTCAACTCCTCCTTACAGGCTGGAGTTTAGATGAAATAGGGCAGCTCCAAGGCATAGGGGAAATGCCACTCCACGTACTTGTTGATAGGGTCATAGAATGAGTGGCCAATCCCAGAAAACTGGTGACAAACAGCCACCTGTGCTACACAGTTGTCCACCTGCGGCTGAATATCTCTGATAAGCATAGGTAGGAGGACAACTAACGCAAGCTCACTGATCTCAGGTGGTGGTTGTTCATTGATTAGCTCTGGATAGAACATGAAATGCGTGCTCAGTTGTTCCTCTGGTTCCTCCTCCTCTTTTCCGTGCACTCCCCCATATTGTAAAAAGGGAATAGTATCCCGATCCTTCTCTTCAATCCCAAATGTAAATACATCATGGGAAATCCCATGAAGGAAGAAAGAACGATCCTCTTCCACAATGGCCTCCTTGTTTACATCTGAGACAACAGGCTCATTGGGAGAAGATGCTAACGCATCCAAAAAATCTTCAATAATCTCTTCAAAAGAGCTGCTTAGATCATCTGCCTCGAAGACTGGAAAATCCTTTTTGCTGCCTTCAGATTCCAATTTTGCACACTGGGGAGTGGGGAATATCGCCTGCACCACTAGTTCACTCAGAGCGCCATCCTCTTCCCTCGGAACTTCATCACTCTCATAACCCCCCCTGTTGCAGATGAATGGGGAGGAGAAAGGGAGGAGCTCTAACCAAGGTCATCAGGATCATCCTCATAGCCTACGTCCAAAACAACTTCATCCGGTATAGAGTTGTGGTATCCCTCACTATAGTTATGACAAACTAACATAGAGAGATAAAACTCTTGGTAATAGGCGATGAAAGTTGCATGAAACTCTGAGAGTGAAGAAATGCTAGCAGGGGGTAAAGAATGATACCATTTATGTGCATCCCTTGCTAACGAGAACATGAACATTTTCAGTAATACATCCTCATGATGTATCTCCCACTGACGCATGAGTTCATGAAACTCACTAAGGTGCTGAGCAGGGTTGTCATCTTCATGCTTTCAAAATATGGGCAAATAATCGCCCCATTCATTCGGAGAGGGGACAACATTAGGAAAACTAGGAATAGCAGAAAAATTAAAAGGAGAAAACCTGCGAGCAAGGATTTTCTCCATATCGAACCAGTGGAGTCACCAATCGATCCTTGAATTGTGGATTCACCAGGTGAAAGATGGGCAGCTTCGAATGTGTCTGGTCCTTCTTCACCATCAAAGGCCAGATCCTAACGTTGTTGTTACCCCAAGAAGCTTCTCAGGCTAAGAAAGCTGCTGCTGAAACCTTCTCGAGAAAGCTCCTTAGGGTCGGCTTTCAGGTGTGCTAACGGTAGCCACAGCTAAAATAGTGATGTGGAAACCTTGGAGTCACCACAGTGGATTCGCCAGGTGCACAGTAGCAATCTTGAAGGGCTCTGATGTCTGATGCACCTTTAGAATTAGAGGCTCAATGTCGTTCTTCCCAAGGAAAATCTTCAAATTTTTCCCCGGCAACAGTGCCAGAAATATTGGCGACAGAAGTCACTCCTTGATTGTAGCAGGAGCAGAGCCCGACACCCATCAGTTTTATGTCACGGTAGTTTTTGATGGGTGATCAAATGGATAGAGACTCGGGAAGATATAGCTTTAACTCAGGAAACCGGGCCCGGTATGTAGAAAGCAAGGGAGGTCTTGATCCAACTTCTGTCAGTAAATGAACTAAAGGGTGGTAGATGGAAGACTTGCGAGAAGGGCGAGCATGACTACCTTGGGCGATAGCCCTTCGAAGGCTTGAGGGTGAAAAACTCAAAAGCCAAGATCCTCTTTGTCTAGAGCTTCAAGGAGCTGAGGGGTGACTCAAATGAATTATTCAATTCCAAGTCATTTCATTGCTGAGAAGATCACAGGAACCGATTAGAAACAAATCAACTATTACAATGATCCAACCTACATCATGCTATAACAACTACAACTCGACTGGATCCTCCAATTCCGAGCCATTATAACACAGTAAACAAAGAGATGGAAAAGAAGCTGACATCCATAAAGTAAGAAGTCTCAAATGCCTTGTACATTAACCAGAGCGGCCAATGCTTCATCAAAACTTTACAATCGGGAGCCTTGCTCAACCATCGATACTTTACAAAATACAACGACTAAGTTTATATACTCAGAGAAATTCACCTAATAGAGGCGTGCCCAATCACCCAAGGCTTGGTGTTCCTTCGGTCAAAATCATACTGATATCCTTCTTCAAATGCCACTTGAACTGCGTATGGCTCCTACAAGAAGAGTAGCTAAGCCATTAAGAGCCAAGTTAGCATGTGCAGACCTCCTCTGGCTAATCGAGGACTGGGCATGGCCTCTTCGGAAAAAATGGTACACAGGACCCTCTCGAGCGGACCGCTAGCCAGGCTCTCCATATCTTTCACTTAATGCATGAAGAGAGGTTTCAACCACTCTTTCTTACATTCATTTACTTCAAGTGAAAACCAGGCTTGAGGTCAGATCAAATGGCACCCGGAGAATGTGATGAACCTTTCGGTGACTGGACTCGACATCCCTAGCCCCTTTTGCACAACTCTTTCTATTTTCCCATGTGAGGACAGGTTGTGACCCTGCATTTATCCTCAAAGGAACTTTCGGCGTTCGCGAATAAGAAGGGGCTGATCCTTGCTTCTTAAAATCGCGATGAGTGAAACACTGAGATGGATTGAGTTGGCACCACATGTCCCTCTATATATGACAGTTATGAACTCTCCCAACGATGTTGTGGGCCCGGGTCCTGGACACTATCGACACCTCGCGCATCGGTAAATGATGGAGATGCTCTTTGCGCCTTAAAATCGTGATGGACGAAATGACGAGGAACCTAATCACGCGCCAGGTGTCTCTTGTGGATGGATGGCCGAGATTGATCTGTAATACTATGGGCCCAACTTTGGGCACCTTCGGGGCTCGGGGCTTTGAGATATAGGACAACACAGAACCTTCACCCTTTGAACTCGCGATTGCTGAAACGCTGACGTGACTAGATCTCGCACCGTGCTTCCTTTGGATGGACGACTACTATCCTTCCCTGCATATAATATGGGCGTGATGCATTTGCGCTAATCTCGACGCAACTCTGCTAACCGTGATTTTCCGCCAACCGATGATATGCTCCTATGGATGAATCTGGATTGTCGATGATATAATCTCGCCCGCTCGCTTGCTTGGGAGCCTGAAATGAGATTTTCCATGTTGTGCTTGGGCGCTCCTCATGCGACTCACTGACCTGAATGCTCTTGTGCCCCGGACAAGAAATATTACTAACAGGTGGTGCAAGGGAGAACTATTGTTCTGTATTATACAGGTTGGTTCCTGTGTGACTGGAAGTTGGTGCTTCCATCCAGTTGTTGTGGGGTATTCTACCCTACGGACTAGCAAGATAGGGCTCTAAACTTGCATGCAGATCATGACCCTTTCTAAGCTACTTTTAACCTTCTACCTGAATCTGAAACCCCTTTTTTCACATGCACACAAGGGAAGAGTAAACCAACCTTTTTTCGACAGTTGAAGTAGATCCTCTGTTGAGCCTTTATCTTCTTGCTGCTGCTGCTCCTTCCAAAAAGATTCCCTGCAATCAAGACAAAACTATGCATGCATGCTACTGATCTAGTATAGGGTTAGAGATAAAACACAAATCAAATAACATACATAAGACTCATGTATTCGGGACGGGAAAAGCATCTTTTTCATTAACCTCAATATGAACCAACTTACAATGATTTCTGAGGCCGGTCACCGTTCCACGATCCTGATCCTGAGCTCTTCCTCTTCTTTGTCCTCCAACTGCTACGCTTGAGCTTCTCCTAAAGCTTGAGGAAAGGCTAAAGGGTTGGGACAATAATGGACTTGGCAATTTGGAAGAGTTTCTTTGCTATGATTTTTCCTTCTTGAATAGTACCCCTACCCCTCCTTTTATAGGATAGAAGGAGCTAGGGTTTTTGGTGAACTCTCGACCATGCATGGCTGGGAGTTCTAGTTAACTGACAAAAAGCTCTTCGTCCCGACGAAAACTTTCCTGATTTTTTGCTTTGTTAGGTAAACACGGGCTGTAGTGGGTTAGCCCGTGGGTACCCACGTGCAGTAGAAGGCCAGCAAGCGGTCACCCGCGCCCATTGAAAGGTTAGGGCACGATTTCCTTGATTTAAGTGGTTTTTTGAGGATTTGTTCAGCGTGGCTTTGGCTAGGAAGAGGCATGAGTTGGCCTGATGCCAGGTAAACCTGTGTGGTGCATTTTAGGGTTATAACACCAGTTGGTGCTGGAACACTTAGGGATTTGTTACTTCCTTCTAGTGGGTGCTAGAGAAACCAGGGAGTTGGTGCTTCCTTCTAGAGGGTTCTAGAGAAACCAAGGAGTTGGTGCTTCCTTCTAGTGGGTGCTAGAGAAACCAGGGAGTTGGTGCTTCCTTCTAGTGGGTGCTAGAGAAACCAGGGAGTTGGTGCTTCCTTCTAGTAGGTGCTAGAGAAAACAGAG
>JASDQU010820058.1:11435-29894 GCA_032191745.1 Picea mariana
AAGTTGCAGCTTTCAAAACAGAGGTTGTAGCCTCATTATTATTTGGTTCTCATAAGTATGATAATGTACAGAATGTAAAGATTACTTATCATATAAAGAAGAAGAGGTTTTTACCCTTTATTGGTTTCCTCAGGAAATATCTGTCTCTGTATATTTCATATGTGTGAATGATGTGGAATGTTCTATTGCTCACTTCCTTGCATTATTGTGATTCTCATTCAGTGCTCTGCAAAGATTTTAAAATAATCATAATTGTTTAATCTCGGTAACAACTGATTCACCCCCCCCCCCTCTTAGTTGTGCAACACATTGTACTTGATTATGGGCTCTGCTACGTGTCGAGCCTTGAGGTTGCACCACCTCAGCATCCCAGGATCCCATGGAGATGGTAAACCCCAATCAACCTGTAGTTGCAACAGTGGGACCCTCTCGAGGAAGAATGACACCAAAAGTGATACGTACCCAAACTGCTTCAAGTCACCCTTTCTGCACTTCGTCAATTGTCTCTTCATACTGCGGAGGACTACATCTGACCAGTTGAAGGCTCGAGGCTCTGTGCACTCTATAGCATATTAGAAATAGCTCTGGAGAGCCATGTGTGGAGCCGTGCTCCCGGCCATGCATGCAATAGTGAACAAGATGGTCCGTAGGGTCAAATCCTGGACCCCCCAAATGACAACCTTACACTTTCTCCTCTCTTCCTCGAGAACACAATACTGGTGACAATACTCATTCATAGGGAGCCTGCCGCCTCTTCCTCCGGTCAAAGTAGCGTGGTATCCACGCCATGACAACCCCATTAGAAAATAGATATCCTCGATATCTAGGGTCAACGTATGGACTCCCGTGTGAAATAACTATTGGGCCATGTCCCACATGTGGACTAGGTATTCCAACAACTTGAGTTGGGCTCTCATGCCTAGAATCCTGAATAATTTCAATAGCCCATAGTCCCGGAGGGTAGAAACTCTACCCGGGTCATTTCCGACAATAGCATTATCCTCCTCATGTTCCCTTTCTCTCCATTCCAACATTGTGATGGTCAAACACCTGCAAAAGATCCATGAGAGGGGAGTCAACAACTTGTTTTAAACTCTTGCATATTTTTTATTGAGCAAAACAAAACTTTGAAATCCATTTTTCGCCCCCCGCAGGTGGCCCTTTTGCACAGTGCGAGATTCTCATAGGTGCCCTGAAGGCCACCTGCAAGAATCCTAGATTCTCACAGGTCCCGTAAGGCCCACCTATGAGAATGCTTGAGCACATGGTGTGACCCTAAATTGGACCTAAAACCCTAAAAATTGCCAATAAAAAATAAAAATAGACCATGGAAAAGTTGAAAGATCAAGAGCTTAGCTCGTTGACTAAAATGGTTCGTCGAATGATCTCTTGCGCCTCCCGCAATCGAGCAAAGACATTTGGGGGAAAATGATGTATGTTGGACAAGTTTTCGGCAAAATCACAATGAAATACTAAAAATCCCTTTTTACCCATATTTATTCACTTTTTACCATTTTTGTTGATTTTTTATATTATTTTGTCTATAAAACCTAATGCCCTAATAGTCTTATGAGTGTGGTTTTTCATAGATATAGCAACTTCGAAGTCTGAACGAGGGGGTACAAGTGTTTTTTCCTTTTGTCGCATGCACAACTACTTTTTAGGGTTTTTAGAAAAACCTCGAGCTCAGTCTTCGTTCGTTCTCATGCTCGAAAATATATGAGAATGTAACCGAGTATACTTTTTCTCATCTTTTCGTACTCTTCATGGTAACACAAAAACAATGAATGTTAATAAGTATCCTTTAAGCTCTTTTCATGCTACATAAAAATGAAAAGATGGTCAAGCAATCTTGTTCTTTTCACGCTCATTAAAGTATTTGAAAAAACATTCCACGGGCGATAGTTTATCACTTTTTTCGGTCTCGTTGAACTCTTTTATGAAAAAGGAACTGGGAGAGTTTTCTTTAAGTGTTTCTCAAACTCTCAAAACATGAAAAACCCCCAAGTTTTCTATCCTTGGACTTGTTAAACAAACATAGAAAGACCTGCAATGGGACCGAACCACTCCTTCCTAGGGTTCGTTAATCATACTCCGAGGGACTCATCTGAAGGATGAACTTACATTGAAAAGCATATGTTATCCTCCTCAAGCTTGTGTAAAAATAAAGAGGTACTCACGAGAAATGGTGGGGGAAATTTTGGGAAAGGGATGTGTTTTCGTATTCATATTAATGGCAGTAAGTGTCGCTCTTGAACATGACACCCCCTATTCGTCATTTGAATCTGGGTTGGGAAATCCATTTGTCTCTCGTTCAACTTGCAATAGGGTCATATCTTGAGTCATCTTTGAGTCAGTGCTACCACGTCCTTGGTTGTGTTATTCATATGTTCAAGAGAAGTTCACACGAGCCCTCTATTGAGTCGGCCATTTGTAGTTGTCCATTCTTACTATGTCAGCCTTCCCTGTGTTCATTTCGACCCGTATTCATGTTTTGTTTCATCCTCAAAGTCTATTACTTATTTCATGTCATTTATGGGGGATACATCAAGGCCCTCCTGTGACGAGTCTTGTTCCGTCAACTCCAACTCATTATCCGGAAATGAGACCTAGAAATCATTTAGTACCTTGGAACCTGCATGCCTTAATGGTAGGTCTCTTCACTTTCGACAGGGGTTTCACATCATTGATCCCTGATCAAGAGATTCTACCAAGTGCTCGACTTTAGCCCATGCATTCACATTCATTCAGATTTTAGTTTGATACCATGGGAGTCATTGACATCAATGATGATTTCCCTCGCACTTGTTAACGGTTTTCATAAGTGACCGGTAATCGAGTGGTTTCTACCATGTTTGACTTCAACGCATGTAATCACATGATTATATTCGTAGTTTCAGGTGATAGGATTGAAGACCCTGGGTCTCATCTTTTTGATCCAAGCTGTGATGGAGTATGTATGATTTGTATTGACACATAGATCCATAGTGTATTCCTGGTGGCTATGCAACATTTTGACGGCATGTATCCATGGTGTATGATTGGTGGCCATGACCTACGTCTATGATTCCATTCATTTGTGATCTGAGCATGGCAATACGTACCTCAAAACTAGTATTATATTCTGCAGATGCTTGGTTGTTTACAGGTTTCTGATTAAGTGCACTTCTTGTTTCTGACACACACACGCATTTTACAAAGTATTTCTACGATCATAAGTTTCGGCCTCATACTTTGTGGGGAATTTTTTTACACATGATTTTGGTCACTTTGGTGGTGTCTCTACAAGTGATGTATTCAGGTTCCCACAATGACTTTTTTCCTGAGAAAAGTGACTGTTGTCTCCTTCCAAAAAACACATTTTTAAGATGAGTTCGTAGGTTGCCTATATTATAGAGTGTGAAAATCCTGCATTCTCATAAGAAACCCACACTTAGGGTGTAAACTCTTTGCATTCTTCTCTATAGGTAGGGTGTGAACCTGTTTCAAAGCTTGGAAAAGAGAAGAGGTCATGAAGGTTCTAGAAGGGAATATTCTAGAAAATGACTTGGCATTCGCATGGTTGGCATCCTACTGACTTCTCATATTTAGTGGGATCATCCTCATCCATTTAACCATCTCTCCTTCTCCTATATATTGAAAGGTTTCTCATGGAAAAGGTTAAGCAAGATTGAATGAAGAATTGGTGAAAGAATTGTGTGAAGGAATCTGCTTGGATAGAAGCTTGAAGACTCTATTTGGTCTATCAAGTTGTATTGGATCTTCTTCATGCAAGTGTAAAGAAAGTGTGTGTGTTGGAACCAAGGGTCATTGAAAGGAAGCTTGCGACATCAAGGAGATCTGGTTGTATCTTCTACTTTCATTTAATATAATAAAGTGGCATGTCGCTTTCCCATAAAATCACTCTTATTTTATTGCATAACTCCTTGATCATATGCATAGATTGACATTGAATATACTTTGCTATCTTCACTTTGGTTGGTTTGTGTTGTCTTGGACCTGATTTCACAAGATCACTGGAGCGAAGTGGGAACAACAGAGACCTAAGCAAGTGATATAAAGGTATGTCACTCATTCCTCAGTTGTAGATTCAATGATTGAAAATTAGGGAAAGAGTCGTGTCTTGTCCTGTTTTGTTCTAGATCTAGGTGGATCTAGGGAGATCTGTTAGTGTCTGCACCTATCGATTTATCAAATAACAATAGTTAGGATCACTAAAAGAAACAAAATCACGAGATACACAACATTTATCATGGGAAACCCTCATGGGAGAGAAAACCCAACAAAAACTTCCTTAATATAGATTGCCAATACAATGGCAAGATAAAAGAACAAATAATAGAGAATAACCAATACTAAGCAATGCACCTCTCTCTTCCTTCTTCTCCCAACTAAAAATATCTCCAAAGTTGCACACTTTTTGAGTGACTTGAGTAAGTGATTGAATGAGGCACTAGCCTCTCTTATTTGTACTAGCTAGTAGGCACTAGAGTGGTGTCTCTTCACTAAACATGGCCGGCCTCTTCACTTAGTGGATAAAACCACTTTAATCAGGTGTGGGATCCAACTTCTTAATTAGAAACATATAATTAGAGTTTGACCAATCCACAAAATTGGATTTGGTCTAATACAATGCCCAACATGATCAATCCACAAAAGGGGATTGATAATAACTCAATAATAATTAGAATGCTCCTTGCAGTTACAATATTTCAACACTCCCCCTTAACAAGAAGGGTATTATACAATACAACATCATCAAGAGAGAGAGAGAATGAGGGATGCAACATCATCATCATCTTGAACACTGGCTAGCATATCTATAATTCATCAGAATTTTTTTTCTCATCATCAATATCATCATCCACAACATAGAGTTGGAATGGTATCATCATCATCATTCACATCATGGAGCTGGAACCTAAAACATCAACATTAATTAACATAAAGAAATAATAACAAAATAGACATCATCATCATCAACAACATGAGGCTAGATTAATATCATCACAACACAAGGATGGAGCAACAACATCATCACAACATGAAGGCTAGAGAAACATCATCATCATCATCATGGGGCAATAGAATGAGGTAGGTGCAACAACATTTTGTGGTACTTTCACAATCCCTAGGAAGATGCCCAAGAATCATAAGATTCCATAGGATATAAAATCCTAACAAAGCTACCACATGGTACTATAACACACCATCCTTACTAGACCTTCATGATATGCACATGAATCATAATATTACCTAAGATTATAAAAATCCTAATGGAGCTACCACTGTTGACCACAACTGACATATACATGCACAGGTACTCTGAAAGATCATCCTTATGGGACCTTCGGGATATAACCAAGGATGATAAATCCCTTAGGATATCAAATCCTAATGGAGCTACCCGATATTGGTCAGGATACTATAGTATCATCAACATCACTCCCCCTTTCGAGGGAGGTACTTTCGAACAACACCAACCTTTTCTTGGAAGTGCTCAAAATTCACACGAGATAGAGGCTTGGTGAACACATCTGCAACCTACTAATATGTGCCAACATATTGGAGCTTTATCACTCCCCTATGCACCATATCACAAATGTAGTGATACTGGCTTTCTATGTGATTCGACTTGTCATGGAACACAAGGTTCTCCATCATCTTTATGCAACTATGGTTATCACATAGAATCATGTTTTCTTCCATATCTAGATCAAGTAGACATGTCAACAACTTCCTAAGAAATATGGCTTCACAACTGGTGGAACATGCAATGATGTATTCTACTTATGTTGTGCTGAGAGAAATATTGAATTGATTCTGATCCGGATTTAGGAGAGGAACGAATTGATTAACAAACTGAATACAATAAACATAGAGATATGAAGAACATCACAGATATCCAGTGAACAATATATTCTATTGAATAAATGAAATAGGATGAAACTGTAAAAATGAAGAACTGAAACACTTGTTCGAATGGTGGTAGAAATCTCTTAGAAGAGATGTGGTTGCTATGCACATCTGTATGAGAAGAATGATTACAATGAGGCTCCAAAGGAATTTTTTATGTTACTCATGAATTCCAAAACCCTATACATTCAAAAACCTAACCCTAGGAGGTGAAACGCCAAAATTCATGTGGGCCCATATGGGTAAGTTCGTAACTCAACTTCCAAGGGTCGTAACATTTGCATACGACCTTTGTTTTAGGTGCGGGATATCCCGTTGGAAAGGTACTTCAGAGAACTACACATTACTTCATCAAACTCTGACTCTGTCTACATTTTGAATTTCCAGAGATTAAAAAATTTCTTTAGGGATACAAAACGACCCTAGAAGTAGAACAAGATGTCCTGACATGAAAACATACAAAATAAGCTAGTTGTATTAAGTGAGAGGCCACCACAATCCACCTAAAAGATGTGTAGGGATTTAGGAAACCACAGAAGTGTAGAACCCACAATTAAAAATAATTACAGAAGAACATGTTAATCTAAAAATGGACAAGAGGAGCCAATTGGAATAGGTGGGTGGCCACCAATATCCACTTAGATCAATCCTCCCCACTTAGGAAGAAATGGTTTCCATTGATTTGTTATACCCCATTAGGTGAGGAAAATTCTGCTCAATTTGGCCCTGGGTAAGCCACATGCCTTGTTGTAGGAGTTGCCATTCCTTTACAACCCGATAAAGATGGATCCTCTGCTGGGGATTTCCCTTGACCTATGTGTCCACTATATGATCAATGGATGATTGTTCCATGAAGTCAGGGTTGAGCTATGTTGGTGTCAGTTTTTTTCTGATATTTGAAGTGTCCAATAATGGTGGAAAAAATGGGCAAAGGAGGTCGACATTGAACACTAGGTGCAGGCTAAGGAAGGGAGGAGTGTTGAGCTAAAAAGCATTTCTACCAACAACCTTGGTGATAGTGTAAGGCCGATAGAAAAGTTGGAAGAAATTCTGATGGGGTCTTGTGAGATACTCCTTCTACAAATGTAACTAGACTTTGTATCCAACCTGAAACTGGTGTGGCACCCTATGTTGATCATGGATTTTCTTGTACTTGGCATTGGATTTCTACAAAATATGCTTGACCTGTTGGTGGACCTACTGAATCTTCTCAACGAATATTGTAATATCTCAAAGGATGAGCCTTGCTGTAATCATGTTTTGTAAATCATGTTTTGTAGGCTAGTGAGCTGAGTATTGATAAGATGATCGGATTATGTGTTTAATGGGTTGGAGAGCCTAAGTGTTAAAGGCCAGGAGCCTGATTTTGTACATGTAATTATGCAAATTATTAATAAAAGATAAACATCTCTATGTGTGGATCAACCACGATGAATGAGTGATGGGGGACTAAGCCTCCATAAAGCCTGGGTAAAGGAGAGGGGGCTAAAAGGTAAGAAAGAGGGGCTAAGCTTGGGGGCTTAAGCCCTTAGGAATAATATTTTTTTATTATTCCAAAGTACTGTGTAAATGTATATGTTTTGTCCTAAATTTCTGGAGAGGAACGCATGCTAATGGAATGCATGCAACTTCATGGGAGGCATGTGTCGACCCGAGCTCATGAAGTTAAAACCATAGGAATAAGTTGTGTTGGGGTCTACATTCATCCAACCATCACCTGAGTCTGGGGGTTCAACCTTCCAATTCACCATCCCCTGTTTGAACTCTTGATGGTCCATGATCGACTCTATCTAGTGTTGTTTTCATATCCCTTACTTGGATAGTTCAAGCCTGTGCATGTGATCTTTGTGCACCCTTATGCATTTATGAAACCAGAACCAAGAAGTTGTCCTATGTTACTAGTTGAGAAAACCAAAGTGTCCCATAATTGTTGAGCCTTGTTATGTTGTTGTGCCTGTCTGTCATCAACTTTGGGTGGTCATGTCTATGTTTCCAGTTGATTTTTGTGGACGTGCAGTGCTTGACTGCATGTGGCTTGTTGGTGAGTGCATGTTCATGTTGAGCTTCATGGTTGCCTGACTCTGTGGGAAACCGAGTTGAAGAAACATGTTGTTTTTCCTGTGTATACTAGACTCTCTCCATGAGAGAGAGGTGGTTGAAGTTTAAAGGGTAGGTTACCTAGCCCGTGAGCAACTTCTCCAGGTGAGAAAGTGTGCAGAAGAAGGGAGAAATCCTAGAAGGGAGTCTTGTAGCTACCACAGAGCTCAAAGACTTCTGGTCTGGTCTACTTCTAAAGCCCAAAGCAAGAGAGGTTTAGCAGCCAAAGGATTGTCTAGGTGACAGTGAAGGTGTATACTCCTGGGGTGGACAGGCATGTGGGGAACAAGATTCTATGAGAAGTGGCATAAGTGGACCCTGGGAGAGAATCCTTCTTATGTGACTGTGTGTCTTCCTGTTGACCTTTCCTAGCCTAGGATTCCCTTACCCGGTGGAGATTAGTTCCATCTCGGGGGTGACCTACTACTGAGAGTGATGAGCAGCGCGGTCTAAGGCTGGCAGGTTCGTGGAAGGTTTGCACACAGTTGGAGGAACCACTACAGTTCAAAGATAAGTATTAGTTTGTGCTTAATATTATGTTTTGCATACTTGTGATGCTTATAGGTTATCATGTATTTTGTTTTGGATATGAATTATCGTTAATTACGGTAATTCTGTATGTTAGCAGTAGTTATGTGCTACCCTGTGTTAAGTCATTTATATTCTTTTAAATGCATGTTATATAAGTTTTTTTTTCATAGTATCATTACTCTTGACGTGGGTTGACAACTCGGAGAATTTTACAATATGGTATCATATCTTTAAAGGGATAAAGTCATAAGTGTTGGTAGCATTGCCCAAACTTTGGAGGGTCAGGGATGTTACATTTTGGTATCAAAGCCAAGGTTTTCAACATTGAGCCTGGATGGGCCAGATAAGGAGCCATTAGACCCAAGGTTTCAGGTATAAATTGTGTCTGGAGGGACTAATTTTGAACCTTATATTATTTCTAAGTGCCAAGAGGTTGCTTGGCTATGTTACAAAACTACAGTAGATGTGGTATTTGGCCATAGAGAGAGAGAGAGTGAAACGCACAAAGTTGTGCAGCCATTGGATCTAGTCGGGAGGAAAGGAGATCCCTCACTACCGTCAGATCTGGAGAAGATGCAGGAGAGTTATCCTGGAAACCTTTCGGGGATTCAAATATCAGGAAAAGAAAGATCTGTTGAGGCACAAACTCCCGATGCCGGAAACTCCGAAGTCCTGAAAATATCTACATCGTAGATCGCAAGGAAATAACTTTACCGTAGGATCAAGCGAAGGAGCACATCACGATTTTGGCTATCGGGAAAAGAAAGATGTGTTGATGCATGAACTCCCGATGCCCAAAATTTTGAAGTCCCGAAATGATCTACACCATAGATTGGAGGAAGAAAACTTGACCGTTGGATCAAGTGGAAAGTAAATCGCAATTTCGCGATTTTGACTATCCGAAAAAGTGAGATGTGTAGATGCACAAATTCCTGAAACCTGAACTCTCGAAAATAAAAGTGAATGTGGTAGGATCCGATGATATCGCTAAAGTTGACATGGACCCTCCTAAGTGTGCCATGTGCCACCATGGTTGTTGGAAAGAATTGTGTGACTTGGTACCGAAGGGGATAAAGTAAATCATGATTTCGGATGTTGGAATATTTAGAGGAAACAAGTGTGGGAACCTCCGAGGTCCAAAGTCATGAAACTTCGATTACAAAGGGACCACAGTGGGTTCCAACCATTGTATGTCGTGTACACATGGACCATTGATCCACCTGATGTAACGAGTTTGGTAATGAGAACTCGAGACATAGTGGTCTAGAGGTTGGTCACAACCCCTGATCACATGGGTTGGGGACTAAGAAAGGGGGGGCTATTGCCTAAAAGTTACAGAGCCGATCAGATCTCAAAAGATTCATGAAGTTGAAACATTTTATTAGAATCAAGTTGGTTTTGAATGTGTGGAATTTGTTAAGGAAAGATGGCCTGACAAATTCTGGTTGTCTGGACATTGTGATTGCATAAGTTGATGAGGGCCAGAGCCAGTCAAAGTTGTCACCGAGTGCAAAGAAATGGAAGAGGCGCGGATTTCCTCAAGTTTAGAGAATGAAAGAAAAGGAATGGATGTCAACTTGGGATTCGAAGGATCGTACTCCAATGGGAACGGAAAGGACATGGATAAGGAAGGGCATATGATGAAAATCATTGAAAGATTGCAGAAAGGTGCCCAGGCTTGCCGACCTGATAGCAGAAGGCTCAAGAAAACTCAGGATAAACAAGGTGAATTCAACTTGAAGTTTTTGCAGAGCCTAGATAGGATAAAAATAAATTGGAAAAGGAGAGTGACACAAGAAAAATAGGGAGTCGCAAGACCCCTAAGAGGAAAATAAGATCAAGGAGTATTAGTAGACATCATTGTCTCTCCCCAAAGCATTATACTAAAGAAACACATGGTAGTTCAAGCCCATATCCTACCAGAAAGCATAGGATATCTGTAGTGGATGAACTGAAAGGAGAAATAAATAATATTAAGCCTCCCATGTTTGATGGAGAACACCAGAAGGAAGAATATGTTGATAAATGGCTGCTAGGCATGAGGAAGTACTTCCAATTGCAAAATTATTCCTCTCATGCCAAAGGAAGAATTGGGATGTATCAGTTGAAAGGAAAATCATCCATGTTGTGGGATCAGCTTGTGCGGGTGCAACACATTAGAGAGAAAGATATCACTTGCAAGGAATTCAAGAGGCATTTCGAGAAGAAATATTTGACTGAAAGATATTATGACAGAAAGATGAAAGAGTTCTTTGAACTCAAACTGGGCAGCATGACCATTGATGAATATGAGCGAAGATTTTTGGAACTGCTGAAGTATGTTCCATTCATCAAGGAGGAGACTGTCAAGAGTCAAAGGTATCTAAGTGGATTACCACCTTCTATTAGTGAAAAGATTTGGTATGATGACCCTAAGTCTACGAAAGAAACAATAAGAAGAGAGAAATGTTTATATGAACAACAGAGAGAAAATCCTACCTTCTAGAAGTATTGGGAATACAAGAAGAAGTTCAAGAAGGAACAGAGGCAGAAGGGAAACAAGCCTCCCTTTTTTAGAAACAGTCCTCAGGGACAACCATCTTTTAGAGAGCCCAGAAAGGATGAAGTGGGTGATCAATTGCTAAGGAAAACACCTATGGAGTGTTGGGTTTGTAAAGGAAACCATAGGTAAAGAGATTTCCCCCACAGAAATGATAAAGAGAGATTTGTTCACAATGTTCAGTAATCTGAAACAATGGAGGACATGAGCAGTAGAATGCCAAGGATCTACATAGCCGTGGACAACAAGAAAGTTGAATTTCAGTCACACATGATTGAAGTGGAAGGTATGATTAACAACCGACCACTTACTGTTTTAATTGATTCAGGGGCTAGACATAGTTATATAGATCCTAGAGTGGTGGAAGGTTTTCATTTATCAAGAAGAAAACATGAAAAGTCTTGGTTAGTGAAGTTGGCTACAGGAACCAAGAGGAAAGTCATTGAGTTGGTTAAGTCTTGTCCTGTGGACATGAAAGGATTGAGCACGAAGGTTGAATTAAATATTCTGCCTTTAGGTTCTTATGAATGTTTAATTGGGATGGATTGGTTGGACCAAAACCATGCCCTCCTGGACTATCGTAACAAAGCATTTACTTTCCTAGATGAGGAGGGGAATCAGAAAAAAATCCAAGGAATTCCCAGAGTTGTAGTTGTCAGTGAAATTTTAGCATTACAGCTGAAGAAATGCTACAGGAAAGGCTGTCAGCTGTTTGTAGCCCATATGAAGGAAGAATATAAGGATGAGGTGTCAAATATTCGATACCATGCGGTACTAAAAGAGTTTGAAGATGTATTTCAGGAGGTACCCGGACTACCTCCGAAGAGACATATCGATTTCTCTATAAATTTGATGCCTGGAGAAGCTCCAGTGTGGAAAGATCCTTATAGAATGAGCACACCAGAGCTGAAAGAACTTCATTTGCAGCTTGAAGAGATTCTAAGGAAGGGGTACATTCACCCAAGCATGTTGCCTTGGGGTGCCCCAATTCTATTCATGAAGAAGAAGGATGGAACGCTGAGGCTGTGCATCAGTTTCTGACAATTGAACAAAGTAACTGTCAAGAACAAGTACCCTCTTCCAAGGATTGATGACCTCTTCGATCAGTTGAAGGATGTGAAGATATTTTTGAAGATAGATATCAGATCGGGATATCTCCAGGTAATAATAAAGGATGAAGACATCAACAAGATTGCCTTTAAAACAAGGTATAGTCATTACGAGTTCACAGTGGTGTCGAACACACCTTTTGTTTTTATGTGCTTCATGAATGTTGTGTTTAGGGACTATCTAAACAAGTTTGTCATAGTCTTCTTGGATGACATTCCGGCGTATTCCAAGTCAGAGGAAGAGAATGAACAACACCTGAGGATGGTGCTGCAGGTGCTAAGAGAGCACCAGATGTATGCCAAGTTGAGAAAATGCTCATTTTATCAAGAACAGATCCATTACTTGGGGCATATTCTTTCAGAAGAAGGGATTTCGGTGGATCTTGAGAAGTTTGAGTCCATCAAAGAATGGTCAGCACCAAGGAATGTGGCAGAAGTTAGATCCTTTATGGGTCTAGTGGGATATTACAGAAGGTTTATCGCAGGGTTCTCGAGGATAGATCACCCTATCACTTATTTGCAAAGGAAGGAGAAGAAGTTTCTGTGGACAGAGGATTGTGAGAGAAGCTTCCGAAAATTGAAGCAACTGTTAACCAGTTCTCCAATCCTGAGGATCGCAGATCCAAATGAAGATTTCATGGTATGCACTGATGCATGTAAGGAAGGGCTGGGAGGAGTCCTCAACCAGAATGGATTCGTAATCTATTATGAGTCCAGGAAGCTGAAAGAGAACAAAAATAATTATGCCACTCACGATTTGGAGTTGGCATCAGTCGTTCACGCTCTGAGGAAATGGAGACATTACCTCATGGGGAGGATATTTGAATTGAGAACAGACCACGATCGTCTGAAATACTTGTTTGACCAACCCACCCTAAATGCTAGGCAGAGTAGGTGGTTGGAGTTTCTGTGTGAATACAACTTTGATATCAAGCATATCAAAGGGAAGGAAAACAAGGTTGTTGATGCACTCAATAGAAAGGTGCACAACTTACATGCTACAACCATTAGCATGTACCAAAGTGATATAAATGGAAGGATTTTGGAGGTTGCAAATACATATTTGCAGTACAGAGATTTGGTCGCAAAGCTACAACAAGGTAAGATGCCACAAAAAGTGGATATTTATAAACTAGGGGCTGATGGAATAATTCTATACAAGAACATAATTTACATACCTAATGTCCAGGACTTGAAACTTATAATTTTGCATGAAATGCAGAATGTCCCTTATGCAAGCCACCCTGGATATCATAAAACTGTGGAAACAATCAAGAGCCATTATTTTTGGCCAGGTATGAAGAAAGAGATTGCTAAATACATCACCAGATATATGGATTTCCATAAGGTTAAAGATGAGCATAGACACCCAGTAGGGTTGCTGCAGCCTTTACCCATTCCTAAGTGGAAGTGGGAAGTGGTGAGAATGGATTTCATCATGGGATTGCCCATAATAGGAAAAAAACATGACTCAATCATGGTGGTGGTGGAAAAGATTACCAAAGCTACCCATTTTATTCCACTAAAGACTACTCCTAAGGCAATAGATGTTGTTGATATTTTTGTGAAGGAAGTGGCATGATTGCACGAAATTCCCAAGACAATTGTGTCTGAAAGAGACTCGAAATTTACCTCGAATTTATGGAAGGGGTTCTTCAAGGGATTCAGAATGAATCTAAATTTTAGTAGAGCCTACCATCCTGAGTCGAATGGGTAGACAAAACAGGTGAATCAAGTGATAGAAGACATTCTGAGAATGTATGTGATGGACAAACCATCGAAATGGAAAGACTACCTCCAGTTGGTAGAGTTCGCCTACAACAATGGATACTAAGCATCATTGAGGATGAGCCCATTTTAAGCACTTTATGGAATAAAGTGGAATACTCTAGTAAGCTAGGATAATCCAGCTGACAGAGTAGTAGTTGGGCCAGAGTTGCTCAAGGAAATGGAAGAGAAAATGCTAAAAATTAAACAGAATTTGAAAGCTTCCCAGGAGAAGAAAAGTTATGCTGATAAAAATAGAACCCACAGGGAGTTTAAAGTGGGTGACCATGTTTTCTTGAAAGTGAAAGATAATAGAAGTTACCTAAGGCTAGGAAACTGTGCCAAGTTGACAACCAGATTTTGTGGGCCATTTGAAATCCTAAGAAGGATTGGGCCAACTGCATATATGCTTGCATTACCTGCATCCATGACTGTACATAATGTTTTTCATGTTTCATTGCTTAAGAAATATATACATGATGCTAATCATGTAATCGATTGGAATGTGATTCGAGTGGAGCAAGAAGGTGTCCCTCAAGTTCATCATGTGCACATATTGGACAGGAAAAGAAAATAGCTCCGAAATCGAGCTATAGGGATTGTAAAGGTCCACTGGACCTGGTAGGGTTCTAAGGATGCGACATGGGAGAATGAGGATGCTATGCAGGAAGAATACCCACATCTTTTTGAATATTTTGAAAATCATGCGGATGCTATGTGAAAGCTGCACTAAGCACAGTGCAAAAATAAGGGGAGGGGATTGCAATATCCCAAACGATGATCCCTTTTGTAATCATGTTTTGTAAATCAATTTTTGTAGGATGATGAGTTGAGTATTGATAATATGATAGGCTTATGTGTTTATTAGGCTGGAGAACCTAAGTGTTAAAGGCCAGGAGCCTGATTTTGTACATGTAATTATGCACATTATTAATAAAAGATAAACATCTCTGCATGTGGACTGACCACGATGAATGAGTGATGACTAAGCTTCCACAAAGCCTGGGGAAGGGAGAGGGGGATGAAAGCTAAGAAAGAGGGGCTAAGATTGGGGGCTTAATCCCTAAGGAATAAAAATTTATTATTATTCCAAAGTATTGTGTAAATGTATATGTTTTGTGCTAAGTTCCTGGAGAGGAATGCATGGTGATGGAGTGCATACAGCTTCATAGGAAACATGTGTTGACCCAGGCACATGTATTTAAAACCATAGGTATAAGTCGTGTTGGGGTCTGCATTCGGCCAGCCATCACTTGAATCCGGAGGTTCAACCTTCCAATTCGCCATTCCCCGTCTAAACTCGTGATAGTCCATGATCGACTCTGTCTATTGTTGTTTTCATATCCCTTTCCTGGATAGTTCAAGCATGTGCGTGAGATATCTATGCACCCTTATGCATGTCCAAAAGAAGAACCAAGAAGATATCTTGTGTTTTTGGTTGAGAAAACCAAAGTGTCCCATAATTGCTAAGCCTTGTTATGTTGTTGCGCTTGTCTATCATCAGCTTTGGGTGGTCATGTCTATGTTTCCAGTTGACTGTTGTGGCCATGTAGTGCTTGACTGCATGTGGCTTGTTGGCCAATGTATGTTCAGGTTGAGCTTCGTGGTTGCTGAATGTGTGGGAAATTGGGTTGAAGAAACAAGTTGTTTGTCCTGTGTATACTACACTCTCTCTAGGAGAGAGAGGTGGTTGAAGTTAAAAGGGTAGGTTGCCTAGCCCATGGGAGACTCTCTCTAGGTGAGAGAGTGCGCAAAAGAAGTGAGAACTCCTAGAAAGGAGTCCTATAGTTGCCACAGAGCTCGGAGGATTCCAGTTCGGTCTATTGCTGAAGCCTAAGGAAAGGAAGGTTTAGCAGCCAAAAGATTATCTGGGTGATAGTGAAGGTGTATACTCCTGGGGTGGGTTAGTCATGTGGGGAATGAGAGTCTGTGAGCAGTGGGGATAAGTGGCTCCTAGGAGATAATCTTTCTTCTGTGACTGTGTGTCTTCTTGTTGACCCTTCCTAGCCTAGGATTCCCTTACCCGGTGGAGCTTAGTCTCAGCTCGGGGGTGACCTACTGCTGAGAGTGATGAGCAGCATGGTCTAAGGCTGGGAGGTCCATGGAAGGTATACACACAGTTGGAGGAACCACTATAGTTCAAATATAAGTATCAGTTTGTGCTTAATATTATGTTTTTCATACCTATGATGCTTATAGGTTATCATGTATTCTGTTGCACATATGAATTGTTGTTAATTACCTTAATTCTATATGTTAGTAGTAGTTATGTGCTACTTTTTTTTAATTCATTTATATTCTTTTAAATGCATGTTATATAAGTGTTATTTCACAGTATCATTACTCCTAACGTGGGTTGACAACCTGGAGGATGTTATAGTATGGTATCAGAGCTTTAAAGGGATAAAGTCATAAGTGTTGGTAGGATTGCCTGACCTTTGGAGGGCTAGGGATGTTACAAATATGGTGGATTTATTAGTCTCAGAATGAATATGGGAAGAGTTTGTCAGTGTGGTGGCAAGAGGTAGTGCAACATCAATGGGACCCAAGGGTTGGAATCCCAACCCCACCTGAAATGGGCTATGGTTGGTGGAGATATGGAGAGCCTTGTTGCAATTGTGTTTATGATAGGGGAGACTCTCATCCCATGTATGTGGATGTGATAGAAATATTTTTCTCACTCTATGCAATCTTGCACAAAGGGTCATTTTTCATTTCCCTATGCAGACTTGAAGTCCATTTTTGAAAATCCTAGAGATAGAAACATGATTTTTCCACATATATCCACCCTGGCTATATTACAACAAGTGTATACTCAGGTTACACCACTACAACCCACGTACATCAGGAAATATGCCCAAAATAAAAAAATGGTGTCAGGTTTCCATGTCATGTCATGAGATCAATGATCCTTGGCCTTGCATATAATGGAAACATTTTGACTTGGCCCTTCAGTTCCACTTGAAGTTTATAAATGGGCAAAATCTGAGCTATGGAAAAAAAGAGAAGGAATTCAACTTTGAGAGCAAAGTTACTCTGGAGAAATTATTCACTTCACATTGAGTCTGCATCCCTTTCTCCTTCCCCCAAGATCTTCCCTCATTGATTGAGAACTTCATTATCTCTCTTATATGATCTTTCCTTTTGTGGAGGATTGAAGTGGTGGAGGCCCATATGGAATGAACTTAGTTTCTCAGTTCCGAACCGTGACGACACAGAAGTTTGTAACTCATTCACTTCTACTAATTATATCTTAATAGAAATACTCTTTTCTCGTCCAATTAATATCTCACAAATATTTGAATTGTTATTCCTTGGGCGCATTTGTTATGAATGTTGATGGATTATGCTATTGAATGTGGTAACATTATATATTATCACCATATGCTTGCATTGCTTGGTTGTTGAGGACTAGTTGCATGTATATTGCTTTGGGTCAAGTGCTCAACGACGGACTTCATCGAATGTTTAGGCCTCTTATCTTGTCTTTTTTCTCATATTTGTTTATATAACATACTTGTTTATATAGGTGGGTAGGCCTCTTATCTTGTCTTTTTATCATATTTGTTTATATATCATACTTGATATTAGAGTTGATTTCTGCATTCATTTCAATCTATTGTGGTTTGCCCCTAGCCATAGAGAGATGTTCCTCACAACAATGTATGCTTAGAGTTGTACATGCACAGGATGTGCACAATCATCAAATTGATGACCTCTGTTTGGATGTCTATTTGGGGGTGTAAAGAAATGGATTTAGTGAGCTTGGTGTCCAACAATGATCAGAGACTCAACCAAAATATGTTGAGGAATTTTTTCTCTCGGTTGGAGATGATGGTCTGTGGTATCCCAAAATGGACCCACACTCGTTCAAAGAAGAGCTTGATAGTATCTATCGTTATGATATTCTTCTTGCAGGGTCTGAGGATGGTCATCTTTGAAAACCAATCATCGACCACAAATACCCACTCATTGCCTTTCTTGGTGGACGAAAGGCTAGACATGTAATCCATTGAGAAGGATTCCAAAGGATTATTGGAAGTAGGAAAAGGGGTGTATAAGCCTTGCTTCTTGATGGTTGGCTTGGAAATAGAACAGGAAATGCAAGATCCGATATACTTGTTTACGTCATGTCGAAGTTTTAGCCAATAAATTTTTTTCTGAACAATGACCATAGTTTTCTTCATGCCAAAATGTCCTTCCATCTGACTATAGTGGGATTCCCAAATCATCTTTTTACACTCACTTGTAGGAACACAAAAATGGCCCAAATGGCATAATAGTCCATCTTGAATGTGAAAATCGATGACATTTGCGCCTGTACCCAAGAGCTGATAGGTGGTGGTGAATTCTAGATATTGTTGATAATGTTGGGGCCACTCATATGCCTCATGTACACAGGAATGGAACATAGTGGTGAGTGCAGCCATGGGAGGTTGACTGAAGCAATCAAAAACATGATTTGAGATCCATGTCTTATACTTGATGTTGATATGGAAC
>JASDQU010820059.1:15729-27916 GCA_032191745.1 Picea mariana
AGGAAGTGCTCAATTCTATGGTCCAACAATAGGCGCACAGATGGATGACTGGAAATATTTTTCGATCCCCCCCCCAACCATTCTGATTTTAACAAAGGGGGGGGGTCCGAAATGAAATGGTTTTCTGGCAGGCCCCCTACTCTAATGTGGCAGGAATCTATTGCACTAGAACTCCCCTACTCCAAAACCATTTACCATTTACCACCCTTCTGACATACCCCCATCGCCTAGTGACATCACACCCCATTACGTACCCTACATGTCTCGTCTCATAACTTTGTCAACTCACTCCCTCTGATCACCTATTACAAGCCACCTCACACTTACTTTTTCCCTAATCAGCATCCCCCACGTCACCTTGTCATACCCGTCATCAATCCTTTACCTTCCATCTCACACTTCAAACGACCCATTGGCTATTTACTACAGGCTAAGATATTTGATAGCTTGCAGACCTGTCACTTGCGCTCAAATGGATACCCGTTCACTCAAAACTATCCCTGTTTCTTCCATTTACACACCGCTCATTTTCTCCGCACACCAGACAAATTATTTCAACTTCACTAATCCAATCTTTGATCCAACCACAACCATTACCCGCTAATGTTTTGTGTTTAAATTGCAAGTATTTTTGCAGTAATGGCGTCAAAGTATAAAAGAGCAGAAGCTGAGGACAATCCATTCCTCCCACCTCCTGTCAACTTCAACATGATCCCATTAGCCGACAAGGATTACTTAATCTCAAAGACAAGCTGAAAATTTTATTTCACGGATTTACAGTCATGGTTTAAGGACACATTCATATACCAAAGTGATGAAATTGGGCTTTGGGAGTCCAACCTTCCTCTGTATCTATTTACCCAAGTCCACCACGTCCCTGAATTCACTCTAAAATGTCAAGCTCATTACCTCCTTGACCAGAGAACCATAGTTTCTTTATTTGGAGAAACTCTTTTCTCTATCATGCTAGACACCATTGATCATATGCTATAGATATCTAGAGCCAAATCCACCTCCCCTTTCAACCTTGAAGTCCTAATAGAGTTGTACCAAAACCTATCTTTTCCCTAAAGAGCCCAATTTTTTGAGATTTTCCTCCCTTACGATGCCTAGCTCCCCAAGACAAACCCCCCATACCCTTCTTCCCTGTTCTTAGAAAGGGGAAACCAAGTGATTTCATCACTCTGTTCTCTACTTGGCTATTTTTCGGATGAATGGGTAGACAAACCTATATTGGTTTTCCTATCCATTTTTTCAGCTGAGGAAAAAACTACCATCCACTTCAACTACAACACTTTCCTGGCAGAGAACATCCACAATCAACTTTCAATATTCGCCACAGAGGGCATGTTCCGATATTCCTCAATACCAGCTTATATGTTCATCTTCTTTCAGGTAAAAAGGTTCTCCTTATTGATGCAGAAAATGGATAAGGATGGAAAACCACAGGCAGTAACATCTTGGACCTAATTGCTTAGAAGGAACTGGACAGAGTTCAGCTTCAAACAGTTCATCGAGTAGTTCTACCATCCTGTGGTGAGCATGATCAATGGTAGGTCTGAGCCTAGTATAAATGAAGAGATCAAGATAATTTTACACCTCTCAGACCTCACAGAAATGGGAGATTCATACCTGTATCAGAACTACACAGAAATGAGAGTATACTGGTGTGATCTAGCTCAATTTAAGTTTCCCAAGTATTTTCTAGTGAGGATATTTTATCTTGAGTATATAAGATAGATGATAAATTGTGATGACATACATTTCATGTCTCTGAAGAAGAAACATCAACTAAGGATCAAGTGGCATATAGGATCCTTTATCTGCAATAGCCGAGATGTCGAGGAAGAGGTAGATAAAATTTTGAGGGAAATGAAGTTTGACACAAGCTTCCTATGGCACTATGATCCATGGGGAACCATTACAGAGATGAGAGTGATGAAAAAAAATATTCCGTATGTTCATGCACCCAAGCTAGAGATAGAGAAATTTGTGAATCAAATGGTGTGGGAGGCGAACACTTTGGAAGAGGTAGAGCTGCAATCTCCTCAAATTATTATCTCTCAAACAAATACATCGTAGATCCCTAAAGAGAAAAGACCCAGAAAGGATACTTCTTCTCCTATCACCGAAGTCTCAGCTGAGGAGTTTCGGATATACATGAAAAAGCAGAAATCCAGTCATACGGATGAGATGACTGGTGAAAAGGAAACATCTCCCATCATAGCTATGAAGGATGATGAATCACCTCTTATCAAAAGCAATAAGAAGACTAATATTTCACTGGTCAATCTGCCAAGTCAAGGAGGTGAAAAATTGAGTGTTTTCGAGAAATATGATATGATAAAAAGGAAGAATCAGATGTTGAAAAGCAACACCTATGCTCAGTTCTTGAAGCAAACATCCATGACACAACACATAATTTTGTCTGCGTTTGATACAGAGAAAGGCAAGATGCATATGGATTTCTTACAAGAACAAGTGCTCGACCCTAAGGTGATCACTGATTACAAGAGAGAAACTTTTGAATTCAACACCAAAGATGTACACCCAGTTGATCAAATGGACCTACATCAATAGACTGGGGAAATGGTATTCTACACTTTGGAAAATGTTTCCACTATTGCTGCTAAATCACAAGTTGAACAATGTTGAGACACAATTGAAGCTGGAGAATATATCATCCTTCGCTAAGGAAAACATAATTAAATTTTTGGAAGAGCTGGTGCTCAAGATTGGATATGACCCATCAAACGTAAAAGTGGTGGAGGAGATGGTCAAGAAGAAGAATGTTGGCATAGCATCCCTAAGAAAGAAATTGAAACTACCACCTACAGAAGACTCATAGGCAAAGGAGATAGCCGAAATGGAAGGTGAAAAGGATGAAATGCTCAAACTGATTATGGAACAGAATGCGCAATTAAAATAAATGGAAGCAGAGCTGGAATGACTGGTGAAAGAGAAAGAACAATCAACACCCATGGAAGTAATTCCATTGTGTGCAGTTCCACTTGCAAGAGTTAGTACCGCAACTATAGCAGCAACCTCCACAATAGAGATTCCGTTAGATGCTCCATTGTCATCTCTGGAAAAGACAATAGAACTATCAAAGTCCATGGAGGAAATGAACTTACAGGAAATGGAAATTAGCAAAATAAAAAGGGAGGTTGAAAGTCTTCAGGAGCTCAAGATCTCTTACCAGATGATTTTCCAAATCGAAAAGCAAACAGTGGCAGGAAAAACACTTTCCAAAGCTAAGGAGAAGATTTGGATGCATATCTCTGAGTCCATAGAGGAGATTTGGCCTATGGTGAAAATCATGTTGGAACAAAACGAACTAGTGTTGAAGAGTAGACAGGCCATTGATAAGATAAAAAGAGAGCTCGGGGACATGCCCACTGAAGCAAATGAAATCATTCAATTTCTAAATTCAAAGACCAGAGAAGAGCTAGAAGACCCGTGAATCGAATACAAGACCGAAACCATCCTCGAAGTGAAAAGAATTCTGACCAAAAGGGGATTGATGTTGCAGCTGGAGGAGAAATTCCAGAACATGGACATCAAAGTTTAGAAAATTTTCAGCAAAATTGATGCCTTGTAGAAGAAAGGTTTTACCGGTTGGTCGGTTTTGAATGATAAGCTAATGAACTTATCTGACTACAATCAGAAGATTGCCATGGTGGTGAAGGATATTTCCAATTTCTCAGGAATACAGGGCAATATTACAAGCAAGGCGTTCTTAGAGACTTTTCAACCAGACCTCAACATACAACATGAGATCAAGTATATTTTTACTATCAAGCCAACATTTTCCAAGTATGCAGAAGTGGATGAGATCTACTAGAGAATGCTCAAAGTCACTACACCTAGTCAACAAAGCTGGGAGGAGCTGCACAAATTAATCGAATGATAGATGATGTGTATCATCTAAGTCATCATGTGCAACATCCAAAGTCATGTGAATGACTCACCAACGACCGTCCCAGAAAAATCAGCATGAAGTTTTGACACATCATCAACAGTTGCTATATTTTTGTATTCCATTATTTAGTTTTTTAGATTTAGATTCTTTCATGACCTGATCATTTATGATAGGATCGTTGTAACTTTTGATTATAAATGCTTCAAGCTTCGAATTATTGAGGGTTGATCTCACGCCCAAGCAAGCTGAAGCACTGTAATTTTTATCAAGGGATCTACCAATAATAAAAGAGATATTTTCACAGGATTCATGCGTGTTAACTATTGGTGATGTTTTCTTTTCATTGTTAATGGTTTTTATGTCTTCGTAATCACATATATTTTCTTCTCTGGTCATTTAGAAGGAGTCAAGTTGTAGAAATTATTTCATATACTCTGTTTACGACTTTTAAAAGATCTTACTGTTTGTCTTTTAACAATACGATAAAGAAATTCTTAAATGCTTCTTTATTATTAGTGTTTATCTCATCTTTCTACTATCCATCTTTTTATTCCTAAAGAATCCAATAGCTTTCAATATCCTGACCTCTGATATTATCCTTTAAAAAGATGTTCTTTGATCTCGAGTTTTATAATACAGACCCCATAGCCCAATGGATGCGTGATTTATATTTCAGCCATCTTTAAAAAAAACAAAAAGCGACAGTGTTTATTCATTTAATTAGCGTAAAATATGAAACCTGAAACAAAGATAAATCTTACAAAGAGATCCCTCTCTGAAATTGGAAGGGATAGATCCCATTTTCGAAGTGGTTGGATAAGTTTACCTTAGATAAATTCTTTCTACCTCTTAACAAACTATGGAGAATTTACAGGGCGATAACATAGTGGCGACCATACCGGGGAAGAACTGAAACACACTTTTCACCCCTTGTTTTCTTTCCCCTAGAAAAAACATGACTTTATTTCTTGAAAAAAATGCAAACCCTAATATTTACCTAGAAATAATGTTTAGAGGTTGTTAAAGTTTGTGTATAAATAACCAAAATCTCCAAAGGTAGAATCAAATCAATAGTTCTAGCTCCCAAAATAATTTTTGCCAGATCTCATCCTAACCCAGAACCTACAATAGTAATAGATAATCCCAAAATACTACTTAAAAAGAAAAGCACTGCAAAAATTTCAAGGAGTAACAACCCACTTCTGAGATCTTTTTCCATCCCAAAAAAGTTAGTTGTTCTTCCAAACCTTGAGTCTGAGATACCCTTTCGAACAAGTCTTTTCAGGACAAAATCTGATAGTTTTTTCAGAAAAAAGGTATTAGAACAAATCATTTTTCAGCCTAGGACCCCTAAGATACTTTATCCTAGAGCTGAGGTTGATCAATGTTTTCACCCCAAGATTGATAAGCTTGAAGACCTAGTCACAAATATTGGTCAATCTTTAGACAAGCTCCATCTTCAGCAGTCCGTCGAACTTCCTGCTTCAACTATTGTTGCAGTTTTTGCTAAACTTACACCAGGTCACTCCATTCCTCCAAGCCCTTTGTTTTCTATATCTTCATGCATTTCCTCTCCTATCACACAAGCTGTTGTTCAGCCTCCTGCACCAATCATGGTGGCAAGATATAATCCATTTGTATTGGTTTCTCCTTTACATAACATGCCCCAATATTATCAAAATAGAATTCCATAGTTTGATAGTACTGGTCCCTTGAATGCACAACAACATGCTGACAAAATGAACGATTACTTTGACCTACAAGAAGTAGACGAAGTTGATGTGCAGATGATATTATTTTCACAAAGCCTAATTGGAGACATGAAAAAGTGGTTCAAAACTTTACGTGTTGCTACCATTACTTATATTACTGTTTTTCATCAAACTTTCCTAGACCGGTGGGAGGTAAAGAAAATTCCTCTCCAAATTCTGTTAGAGTATGAGAACATCAAAAAAAACCAAGGAGAGACAGTGCAGGATTACTACACTCATTTCAACAATCTATACAATGCTATCCTGAATGAAATCAAACCACCACAAGGTTTGGCAGTAATAAAGTTCCCTGATGGTTTTGATGCTCACATGTCATATCAATTAAGGGAAAGAAACACAACAACTTTGGAAGACATGCAAAAAAGTGTCATCCATGTAGAAGAAAATCTTTTGGCCAGAAGGGCCAGGCAGAGAACAAAACAGAGGGTCACTATCAAGGAAGAACCTTTTACTTCCTCATATGATGCCAAACTAGATTCTCTAGCCAGAGATATGGATAAAATGATGGAGATACTCACCATAAATAACAGGAACCCACCTAGGGAGAACCAAGCTACCCCTCAAATCAGAAACCTGAACTTTAGGAGAAATCCACCTCATATTAGACAAAGAGATCTTAGAGATCAATGGGAACAAAGGGGATCTGATCAACAAACTAGACCACCTCTCTAGGAAAACTATGCTGATGATGAGAAGGAAGTTATTGAGGAGTTTGATGATGCTCATATAAATCTAATGGGTGATCATGATCATGGTCATGAGTCTATTTTTCTCACCCATGAAGAACATGAAATATTTCTCCTCTCGCAAATAGAGGTAAATGAAGAAGATGAGAAAAAAAAACAACAAGCCTTTGAGAATTCTATAATGGAGGTTCACAGGAAATATAACTTGAGGAGTAAGAAGACTAACGAGAATTATCTAAAGAAGGTTGCTGAAACCAAGAAAACCTCATAAAATCCTCCCAAGAAAGCCCCTGGGCGTAATGACACTGAATCTTTTGCACAAAAAACTCCATAAATTCTTAAGGGAACATGTTGGACATAAGTTTTATCAACCATTCAAACAGGTACACCTGTCCACAAAGTTTTTGTCGATAAATCAGAAGTACATATTTTAAACAAAACCACCTCTCTTTTCATCCTTGAAGGGGAATTAGAAAAATTGAAGATTCCCATTCTTCTCTCCAAGTTGATGAACAAGAATACTTACAAGTCTCAGGTGATAAAAATTTTAAGTATCGAACTCGATATGGATACCAAAGCCTTGAATGTAGGATCTGTACTCCACTCCGAAATAGTAAACCTTGTTGATGACCAACCTAAGCTCCTGTTTAGTCCTGAAGTTGACGGTCAAATTGATAATGGCATTGTGGCCCCTTTTTACACAACCTAAATATCCATGATCTAATATTGCACAATGCTATGATGGATTTAGGTTCCTCTCGCAACCTAATGCCCAAAGCTCTGATGGAAAATTTGGGACTTGAGGTCACCAGACCTTACAGAGATTTTCATTCTTTCAACTCCAGCTTGGTCAAATGTATAGGCCTGATTAAAGACTTATGTATCACCTTGGCTCAAATCCCAAAAAAAAATTTAGTGATGGACATCGTCGTGGTAGACATTCCTGCCAAGTATTGTATGTTTCTATCAAGGTCTTGGGGAGCTAAATTAAGAGGAACCCTACAACTAGATATGTCCTATGCCACCATTCTGATTTTCGGTCAATAGAGAAGACTTTACAGGGAAACATTGATGAAGTATATGGTTAGTAGTTAGGAAATGCCACACAATTACCCACTATATTCCGCACACTATGACCTAGATTATTTTATTCTATATAACGATGGTGATCTTGAGGAACAAATCGCACAACTGGAATATGATGCACCTGATCCAAAGGACGATAAAGCAACTGTCGAAGTAAGAAACCCCATGGTTGAAGAAAATGAGGAATTTCCAGTAGACTTTTGGAGCATGGACTTCGATGGTGCTGTGAGTAAAGAAGGAGCTGGAGCCAGAGTGTGGATGCATAACCACAGATCAAAGTACTCCGAGAATCATTCCTATAAACTAAACTTCCAATGTACTAACAACATAGCCAAGTACGAGGCTTTAATGCTCAGCCTGAAATTATTGAAGAAAGTTGGTGCTAAGAAGATAATGGTAAGGGGTGATTCTAAATTAATTATCAAGAAAATCAAAGGTGAGTATGCAAAAAAACATCCTAGACTTAGAGCCTATATACATGTTGTTTTAGATGCTCTCCAATGATTTACTGAGGTTGATTTGCAGGTGATGCCTAGATGACAAAATATACTCATAGACGGACTGGATACGTTAGCAGCTACTTGTAAAAATCCCTTTTCGTCCCACTCGCAAGTAAACAATGGAGGTGAAGTGCAGACCCACCATTCCTGACAACATCAAATATTGGTAGGTATTTGGAAATGACGATCAAATTGAAGATTTCCTACAATGTAAAAATGATTTCAAATGTACAAACATAGATTTAGAATAGGATGAAGAATTTGTAAATAAATCTGTTTTTGAGAATGGCAGTGTAAATACAATAGATGTTGAAGAAATCAATGAAAATGAAGTAGATTTTGATATCTTGCAGTTGAAAAATAATGTGTTACCTAGAGGTTTAGTTCTGTTGGAAGACTTGTTTGATTTTAATGATGTGGCCAAAATACTAAAATATTGAAGCTAGTCGTAAAGAGGTTGAACACTGTAACATAGGAACAGAAGAAAACCCCAAAATGATAAAACTGTCTAAATCCCTGCCACTAGAGCAAAAAAACAAATACATTGAACTTTTTAAGGAATATATAGATGTTTTCTCCTGGGGCTATGAGGACTTAAAATCCTATGACACAAGCATCATACAACACTAGATTCCTACAAAAGAAGAACACAAACCTTTCAGGAAGAAACTTAGGATAATTAATCCCAAGTTGCCTCCCCTGACAGAGAAATAAATCAAAAAGATGTATGATTCCAATATTATAGTCCCTTTGAGATTTTCCAAATGGGTTTCGAATCTAGTTCCAACCAGGAAGAAAACTTGCGAGATCAAGCTCTGTGTAGATTTCAGAAGTTTGAACAAAGTCTCCCTCAAAGACAATTACCCTTTACCCAAAATGGACCATATTTTACAAAGGGTGGTCAGATCCAGTAGGATCTCCTTACTGGATTGTTTCTCTGGTTACAACCAAGTTCTGGTCCATCCAAAAGATCAAGAGAAGACAACCTTTACCACACCCTGGCGAAACTTCATGTATGTGAAGAGGAATTTCAGTTTGATGAACACTGGGGCTACTTTTGAAAGAGCAATGGATATTTCCTTTGTGGATGAGACTGGGAAATTTATAGTCATTTATCTGGATGATGTCACTATTTACTCCAAATCCAATGAAGAATATTTACTCCACCTCAAACATCTATTTGAGAAGTGCAGGAAATTCGGGATTTCATTAAATCCTAAGAAAATCCTTTTCGGGTTAGAGGAAGGTAAACTGTTTGGACACATAAACTCAAAAAAAGAGAATTAAAATAGATCCCATTAGGATAGAAGCTATCTAGAAGGTGGAACACCCTAGGAACATCAAAGATTTGCAATCTTTCATTGGAAAAATAAATTTCCTTAGAAGATTCATACCAAACTTGGTCGAGCTTCTTAGGAATATTACCAATATGTTGAAAAAAGACACAAAAATCAAATGGAATGCCGAGTCCAAATAGTCATTTGAGCAGGTGAAACATGCTCTCACCCAAGCCCCAGTTCTGATTAGCCCATACCATACCAAAGAATTTATCTTTTCTCTTTCGCATATGAGCACACTATAGCAGCAATATCATTGCAGAAAAACTGTGAAGGGTATGAGAAACCCATAGCCTTTTTCAGTAAATCTCTAAGAGACGCAACATTGAATTATAACATTATGGAGAAACAAGTATTTTCTATGGTAAAGGCTATAAAAGATTTTAGGGTCTATATTCTCCACTCTCACACAATTGCATACATCCCAAACAAGTGGTCAAAGATATTCTGACCCAGGATAATCCGGATGGTAGAAGAGGAAAATGGATTGTAGTCATTCTGGAATATGACATCAAAATAAAACCTACTAAACAGATCAAAGGACACGGTTTGGCCAAACTGATGGCTGAGTCTAATTTTCATGCTTTATATATTAATTTTTTGGCTGTAGTAGACAGACCGGAAGAGAATGCGACTCCAAACATAGAAGAGGCATTCTTAAATTCCCCTTGGTACATGGACCTCATTTTTGTACTCCACAATTTACAGGCTCCTCTAGGTTTGACTAAGACCAAATATAGATTTATTAAATTGAAAGCATTGAAATTTTGTATTATGGAAGGAAATCTCTATTGGAAAGATCATGGTGGTATCTTGCTTAATTGCTTGTTAAAAGATGAAGCTGACAAAGTTCTTCAAGATTTTCATGCAGGAGACTGTGGTGGGAACTTGATCTGGAATACCACAACTAACAATATTATGAGAGATGGATTTTACTAGCCTACTCTGTTTGCTGACGTTCATCAAAAGGTTAATTCTTGCCACCAGTGTTAGATTTTTGAAGGTAAAAGGAAGATTCCGCCCCTCCCAATGAAACCCATCTCTGTTGAATATCCCTTCCAACAGTGGGGGCTAGACTTCATTGGTGAAGTACATCCTTCCTCTTCAGGCCAACATAAATATATCCTCATGGCCACAGACTACTTTTCCAAGTGGATCGAGGTTGTACCATGTAGGCAAGCTACTGACTTTGTCATCATCAATTTTTTAGAAGCTAAAATTTTGTCTCGTTTTGGATGCCCCAGAAAAATTATATATGACAATGCAGTGACTTTCAGATCCAAAAGGCTCATAGATTTTTGTAATCAATATCATATTACTTTGGGACATTCGATGGATTATTATCCACCGGGAAATGGGATAGTCGAGTCTTCTAACAAAATCCTGGTGAACATCCTCAAAAAGACACTACAGGAAAACAAAAAATCATGGCATAATAAGTTTGTTTTCGCACTCTGGGCTGACAAAATTAGCACCAAAATATTGATTGGTATGTCTCCATACCAGTTGGTGTATGACATCGAGGAAAGTTTTCCCCTTTCATTAGGAGTTTTGATCATGAAACTATTGCAGGAAACACAAGAAGAACAAAAAGATGTCCAACGAAGAATAAATCAAATGATCCACCTAATGCAATCTAGAGAATACGTTTACAACAGAACTCAAGTGATCCAGGAAAATATTAAAAAGATTTATGACAAGAGAACCAAAGAGGATAACTTTGAATTAGGTGATATAGTTTTGAGGTGGGACTCCAGAAATGAAGATAAAGATAAACATGGAAAGTTCGATAGCTTGTGGAAGGGTCCTTACACCAATCATGCCTTCAAAGGAAATAATTATTTTCTACTTGCTAATAGTGATGGATGAGACCTACCAGGGAGACCCATAAATGGTAGGATGTTGAAGCATTACTTGGCACCTCAGATCACCAGTCCATTCCATTGTATATATCATTTCTCTTACAAGTATTTTAGATGTAGTTGTTTTGTTCATGTGTTTGAAGCCTACAGAGAAGGCTCTAAGACACTGAAAATGTCATTAAAATTTCTGAAATAAAGAAATTTAGATAACATAATAATCTCTAGACGAAATTCTTCAAGGCCACAAGAAGCAGGATTATTGGCATCTCGCAAGGAGGATACCATCCCCAGGTGGAGCCATTGTTATAACCCTACAATTTATAGGATCAATTGTTGATTGTATTTTTTTCCCTTTAGTGTTTTTGACTTGCAGAGATTATTGAATTCTGAGAAACAAAGAAAAGAAAAGAAAAAGAAACAAAACAAAAGAAAATGAGAAAAGAATAAAATAGGGCATAAAATAAATTAAATGAATCCCCATGCAATAACAATGGATTGATCCATACAATCTAAGCATGGCCAAGTACTTTTAAATTGATGTTGATAGGATTAATGAATAATCTTGGATAAACTATTTAATCTTGGCCAAGTAGATAGGCTAGCTAGTGAATAAATTTTACCAAACTGCCTAATCTTGGTCAAATAACCCTAAGGTAGAGTAATTTCTTAGTCCAACTGTTTAATCTGGGATAAATGTCATAGGGAAGTAGGTTAGAACTTAGGTTAGAGCATAGGTTAGTTGGCTTGATTTCAATAAAACATGCATGATGATCGATGTTGATTCATATCTTTGAAGTTTGAAAGTATGTTTCCTAACCCCCATGGCGACAAAAGCAGGGAAAGATGAGCAAACCCAAAAAAAAGCACAAGCCCAAGTCTCCAATGAAAATATTATTTTACACTGGTAGATTAAAGAGAGTGCACAGATGAATGACTGAGACATCGAAGTTTAGATCTATGGTCAACAAGTTTTTCTGGACCCCCCCCCCCAACTGTTCTACCTTTAACAGTGGGGAGGGGTC
>JASDQU010820060.1:35414-53122 GCA_032191745.1 Picea mariana
CTGTACATTTCTTTGATTAATAGAAATCGTGTATTACTATATATCTGTGTTTATGGTTGCATATATGATACATTTATGTTATATTATTGAATATCTGCAATATCTCTGTGCATTTCTTTATTATATCTCCGCTCTCATTTCGTGCCGAAAATAATCCGGATCAGTTACAACGAAGATAACCCCTTCAAAGCTAGACTAAACGTAGTGGGGAAGACATATTGAGGATCTGTTGTGGGAATACTATCGCCTGCATTTTCCTACAGATATTCGTGGACCTCAAATCCATTCTATATCCTTTGTTGTCTTCTAGACCACTCGATTTCGATACCCTCAAAATGTTTCAGACTTTTTTTATCCTCCTCATTGTGATCCGCCTGATTTTCGACTGTACCCACCTACTGACTGTTTGTGAGCTGGCAACTTAGTTGCCCGTTTTCTAGGGACTTACATAGGTGACTGCAGGGGTATACCGTGGTACCTAGGGAAAACGTCGGGTCACACTTTGCAGAGTATACTTGGAGGGAGCTTTTGTGTTTGAGTTGCACTTACACTGATAAGTTGCTCTAGTGTTGGTTGGCGTAACTATTCTTCCTACTAGATAGTGGTTTTCTTGATTTATCTTATAGGAATTTTTCTAGTGTGTGCTTGGTTTTAAATGATAGTTAAAGCGTTAACGTGTCGTTGATATTTTCACAAAGTGGAATATCAAGAGCTCTGCTAGTCACGAAGGCTTCAGGGCCTACCATCGGTACCATTAGAGACACCATCACCACCATTATGACAAAGAATTGACCAACAAGGATCATTCGAAGCGACTAAGCCACAGGAAATTGTGCTCGAGCCTGCTCCGAGAGGAGATTACTCGACTCCAGAGGAACCCACTGTTTCTGATCTTTGAGCGGAAACTCTTGGGCCAGCCAACCCTTCGATCACTGACTTGTTGATGCCAATCTTAGTACAATTTGTGCCTCCTAGGGTGACACCTGTCGAGCGCCAGATAGTATTACAAGCAACCATGGAAGCAAATGCTGTTACTTCGTCAGGGAGTCCTCACACTCCCTCTTCGACTACTACTACAGTTGTATGTTTCCTCCTAACCCACCTTCGCCAGTCCAGACCATAGTGGTCTCGACTCCCTCTACCTTGGGAAATGGTCCGATACCATCACCCGCGACGACCACTACTCCATTTGCGCAGAGTGTGATGGGTCCCCCATTCTCATATGGGATGCCCAACTTTGATTCGAACTCATTCCTTACCTACTCCACCTTATAGACCATTGGTCTAGGGGCAAGGAGCTGAAACTCTCTCTACAAGGGTCTACTGGAGTCACCTCAGTCTCCTTTAATGCTATCCCTTACAGTGGAGGTCACATACCTCCTCCGTCCCCCTCACTTGGTAATGCTTTCTAGCAACCTATCGGGCTGAGTGCTAACTACAACTTGTTTGGAGTAGGCAGTTTAGGACCTTCATCTTACACTACGTCTATGGGATCCATGTCGTTCTCTTTGTTCAGTGCGTTTGGTAATAACGCCTTTTCTTTAGCTGCCATCTCGGTTGCGGGAAACCCCAGTTTTGGACAACAAAATCCTGTGCAGGGTACTATTCCTATGCAAGGGGAAAGGATAGGAGTTTTCTCCTCACAAGGACTTTGGAATCCTTGGTAGGGATTAGTTCCTTTGTAAGGGATGCCGGTCAGGAGAAACCCTTTCCATGGCCAATGGAACCCTGGGAAGGGCTCAATACCTATGCCCGTCAAATCGACTGGGGGCGTCCCCTTCCAAAATACTTGGAACACAACGCAGGGAGAAATCCCTGCCCAACCCACGTTGTCCAATTATGGGAGTCAGTCGAGGATTTCCCAACAAACATAGTTTTCGTATGCTGGTCAAGGCCATGGTTTCTACCAAAACCCCGGCCAACAACCCAACTTTTCCTAGCAGCCTAGTGCTAGTCAAACTCCATGTTACCTTTTTCTTGTACATAGTACCCAACCCAAGCTACAGTTTCTGGCAACGCTACACTTTCTAGAATTGTCAAGGTTTCTTAATGACCCGATTTGTCATGATCCACGTTGCCCCCCCATGCCAACTAAGTTGCTCTCGAATATTCCAAAATTCGAAGGCAAGCCTGGCGAAGACCCAGGTGATCACGTGACAACTTTCCACTTATGGTGCTCGTCCAAGTCGCTGCGAGACGACTCAGTACAGTTGCAATTTTTTCAACTCACTCTTATTGGGGGTACCACGAAATGGTATATTGAGCTCGACTGCTCAATATATTCTTACTTTAATGACCCGGTGATGGTTTTCCTAAACCATTTCTAGCTACCCGTGAGATACGATGCCAACACCGAATTGCTGACCAACTTTGAGCAGAACGAGGTCGATCATATCTGATCACATCCGAGAATGGAGGCGTTGGAAGAGATTGATTAAGGTATAGGTCCCACCGAATTTCTTGCTAGAGTGGTTTTTGAAGTCCTTGGTACTAGATGTAGCCAATGATGTTGCAACTTAGGGAGTGTTTTCAGAGGAGGAGGCGATAATGAGAGCGCAACAACTCAAACTGATTTACTCTTAGTCTGTCTTACTCTATGATATTTTTTCAGATGCACCACGGTTCATCCTCAACAAGGCCATACAAAAGTTTGGAACACGTGTTGATGGTATAGTTGTCTCATCACTGGGAAAGTCCACAGATCTGTTGTCAAATCAATTGCAACAATTGTCGATACAACAGATGACGACCAACCAAAACTCTGTTTTTGCTATTCCCCCTACCCAAACGTTAGATGCATATAGTGCACAGTCGATGAACCCGAAGGCCAGCCAACAACTTGAAGGAAAGAAAAGACAATGGAACAAGAAGGGTAAAGGGGAAAAAAAGGCTAATAACAATGTTGGCGGGAAAAACAGAGAAGAGAAAGTTGAAGTATCCGTGTAACCTTTGCACAGAGGACCACCCGACTCACCTGTGCCCTCGACTTGTGGAGGCCCAAAAGCTATTGGTGCAACAAAAACCTGTTGTGTTGATGAACCCATTTCCACATGGGCAAAACATGGCTCAAGCCTCAGCATCTTCGAGCGTGGAAGGGGGCAGTCAGGGATCCCCCGCATCTACTGGTAATACCTTAGCCGTGAATGTTTACATGTTTAAAGATGACGCTCATATAACGATCAGGTCCCGAGATTATGGAATGCCAGAATCTGTCAAAAAGGGTAAAGAAGCCACAAACCCACCAGTTCCTCTCCAAATTGAGAAGATGATGGGAGAAACAATGACATGCATCCCCAAAGGTGCGTTCAAGAAATATTCTCATAATCCAAATGTGAGGGTGGCCCCGAACTATTATTTTGTAGAGGATTTGGTACAAACCCCTTGCACGATGTTTTCTTTGGAGGTCCTCAAGAGCTGCCCTTCACAGAGAAAAGCCCTGTTATCTACCTTGGGATCTACAGAGACGTGTAACCCGGGAGCGATTGTTCTCAATCCAACTGACTTGAAACCTCATCTTCCTTACCACATTGTGTTTCAGATAGTATTGGATTATGCCACAAAATATTTTTCTGGGAATATCTTCTGCATGGTGGTTGACGAGGGTGCCTCGACTTGCGTGATGTTGCTGGCGTGTTGGAAGGCCATTGGCCAACTCGTTTTGTATCCATCACCTACATTGCTTACGACATTCGACGGTCATTCATTTAGACCACATGGAATCATTCCTTCTTTCCCCATGCAGTTAGGGGGAAAGACTGTGTGCATCGAATTTGAAGTGGTCGATGGGCCTCTCGACTATAATATTTTGTTAGGAAGGAGTTGCACTTATGCAATGCATATAGTGGTTTCTACAGTCTTTTGACTCTTGTTGTTTCCATACGAAGGTTGAATCGTGACCATTGACCAGTTGTCCTTCTCCCGTCCTGACCCTTCATTGAGGGCATCCATGGTCCCAATGATTGATAATCCTCAGCGCGACACTGTCAACATAGGGGTTTGTTTGTGTCCATCATTGATGGGTACTTTTGATTACCCGCCTCCTTCACGGGATGTCAAGCTTATATCGGCTTCCTCCGACCAACCTAGGGCTGAAAATTTTCAAATGTCATCATTCCGAACGAATTACTTTCACGATCCGTGGACTCTTCCTTCCCCATGATCTTCAATGGAAGGGACAAGGCATTCTGGCATGGCCATGCCCTTGTTCACGACATAAGTTTCATACAACATTTTCCAACAAGCTTCAACCGACCCCGATCTGACTCTCGCACAAGAGTTAGATCTCGTTCTCGAGCCTATTTGGGCTCAAGGTACTCTTGCCACTATAGATTCTTTAGACCCGGTCTTGCCCTAAGATGAGGCGATTATCGAGGCATTGACTGGTCCAAACACACCTTGGGATGATCTCCATCACAGATCTTACTTCCTCCCGGAGTTAAGAAGAATAGAGGTAGGTGAATTTGTGTTGACTATGAATGGAGATAGGTTTTGTCCTATTAATCCCTTGTTTACGCACACCGTTTACGTAGAGGGTAATATGGTGAGTATCGATGAAACTATCCCTATAAATGTCTCCATAACCCCCGGCGTCATGGAGAATGTTTTCGTCTGAGCGGACTGCTCCCCCGAAAAGATTCGTATTTATATAGAGTTATTTAAGGAATTCCACGACGTTTTTTCCTGGTCTTACGAGGAAATGCCAGGCTTTGATCCAAGAATCGTTGAACATGAGATAATGAGTTATCCTGAGGCGAAGCTGGTCAGACAGAATCTTCATCCGGTGAATCCTCAGATAGTGGCAATGATTAAGGCTGAAGTAGAGAAACTACTTAAAGTCAGTTTTATCTACCCCGTGTAGTTGATAGAATGGGTGTCAAACCCCATTCCGGTTAACAAAAAATAGGGTACAATTCACGTGTGCATGGACTTTCGTGACTTGAACAAGGCCTATCCGAAGGATAATTTTCCCACCCCATTCATCGATCAGATTGCCGATGAATGTGCAAGCTGTGAGGTCTTTGCATTCATGGATGGTTTTTTGGGATATAACCAGATTTAGATCAAACTCGAAGACCAGCATAAAACAAATTTTATATGTCCTTGGGGCATGTTCTCTTGTTGTAAGATGCCTTTTGGCCTGAAGAACGCTAGAGCCTTTTTTCAGTGGGCCATGTATTTTTCTTTCGACGACCTTAGACATATAGTTGAGGCTTATCTTGATGATCTAGCATCATTCTCTCGCAAGAGATCTGATCATCTTGCACACCTCCAACTAATCTTCGAACGATGTTGCTACTATTGGATTTGCTTGAATCCTAACAAGTGCAGTTTTTGCGTAACGTCGGGTTGTCTCTTAGGTTTCATTGTTTCGATAACAAGGATCATGGTCGATCCTCTTAAGGTTGAGGTGATAGTTCAGTTTCCTCCACCGTGCACCATACCGCAGCTTCAGATCTTACAGGGGAAAGCAAAATTTCTTCGACGTTTTGTTGTGAACTACACCGAGATCACTAAAGGGTTCATGTGTTTATTGAAAAAGGGAGTCCCTTTCTATTGGGATGAAGTCGCTCAACGCTCTTTTGAAGTGTTGAAATGTGCCCTTACGTCTGCCCCTCTGCTTCGACCTCTCGATTATAACAAAGATTTATTGTTGTACTTGGCCACTACAGAGTCGACCATCAGCATGGTTTTGATTCAGGAGGATGATTTGCTTGAGGAGCATGTCATTTATTACCTTAACCGAGGCCTGGTTGGGTCATAACTCAATTATTCTCATGTTGAGAAGCTTTCTTTGGGAACAATGCATGATGTCCAACGATTCCGTCATTACATTCTGCTTCGCAAGACCACCGTCATTGCCGTCATGAATCCATTTCAATATGTGTTAACATGACGAGTCATTGGCGGAAAGAACAATAGATGGATTGTAATCCTCCATGAATTTGACTTGGATTTTGTTTCCGTGAAATCCAAAAAGTCCTTGGTCTTTGCAGAACTTATCTTGGAACTTCCGGTTGAATATAATGATGACATGCCCAAAGAATATCCTATCAAAGGAGATATTTTTCTGATCGTATCTTCAGACTCTTGGTATGGAGATATACTAGTCTATCTCCAAACTTTGAAGGTCCCTGCTTCTGCTTCCTACGATGAGCGTCGACGAATTCGCCATCAGGCACGAAACTATCTCATACTCGATGACACTTTGTATCGTTGATGTGTAAATTGCATTCTTTGTCAGTGCCTTATACATGAGGAAGCATAGCTCATTCTAAACAACCGCCACACTGAATCATGTGGTGGTCATTTGTCTGGGTTGGAAACAACCCAAAATATTCTACGTGATGGTTACTTTTGGCCTACGTTAATCAAATATTGCATTGAGTCGGTCAAGAAGTGCCACCCGTTTCAGATCTTCTCTTGGAAGATGAGGGGACATCCTTCTCCCATGTTTCCCGTCATCGATGTTGGTCCCTTCACTAAGTGGGGGATTGATTTTACTACATGCCACCCGAATTCAACCAGGGAGCATCATTATATCATTGTAGCAGTAGAATACTTCACAAAGTGGTTCAAGGCTATGCCAATGTTTAACAATGATGGAGAAATAACAACTCTCTTCATTTTTAACCAGATAGTAGCAAGGTTTGACATCCCAAAGGAGATTGTCACTGACCATGACAGTCACTTCCAAAATAAAATGATGTCCGAGTTAACATTAAAGCTTGGGTTGAGGCAAGAACATTCATCACCCTACTACCCACAAGCGAATGGTCAGGTGGAAGCTATGAATAAGTCTCTCAAGACTATTCTTCAACGGACTATCAATTCTACCAAGTCAAATTGGCATTTGATGTTGTACTCAGCGTTGTGGGCCTACTGAAAGTCTGTCAAGATTGCCACCGATTTCTCACATTTTCAACTCGTATATGAGCTGGAAGTAGTCTTTCCTATTGAGTGCTAGATCCCCTCTTTAAATTTAGTAGTAGGGTTACTGCCAAACACTTCACCACTTGAGGAATGACTATTATATCTTGAGCAACTCGATGAGAAACATCGTGATGTGGCCTTGGCCAATGAGGCTCATAAGCAATGAGTCAAGTGTCAATATGATCGGTTCGTTCGTCCTCATATTTTCTTCAAAGGTGATCTTGTCCTGGTCTATGAGCAAGACAAGGATCCCTTGGGGGCAGGCAAGTTCAAACCCATGTGGTTCAGACCTTTCATCGTGAAAGAGGTCTTAAAGAAGGGTGCTTTTCATCTGGTCGAATTTGAGGGAAATGCCTTGGCGGAGCCTAGAAATGGGCTCTACCTCAAGAAGTATTACTCTTAGGTTGGTATCCTGGTGAATTATTGTACATATGTATAGTTCTTATACAGTTTTTTGTCTTTTTCATTTTATGGGCATGTAGTTATTTATGTCTTCCTTTTTACTGTGGCAGATGTCAAGTGAATCATAGGCATTCTTTGGGTTCGCGGACGATGCTAGCCAACACACTCGGAGGCTTGCTCCCACAGCTTGGGTGATTTTCACACCTGGAGGCCAGTTGCTATCTTCCAGAGGTGTTTGTCTAGGTGACACCACAAACAATGTTGCCGAATACAACATAGTGATAGATTTGCTTCATGACGCTTTGTCGCATGGCATTTCTTACCTCCGGGTCTACTTAGATGCTCAGCTGGTTGTGTCCCAGTTAAATGGAGTTTACCGCGTATATGATCCTGCTTTACATTGATGTTTCCTTAGGGTACGTCTCTTAGAACGTTACTTTGATTACATTACGTATATCCATGTTCCTAGGATATACATTTATTACACACATAAAAAGAAGCACACACATACACATGTACATACATTTATAAAAAATCTGATCCATAACACTAATAAAGATGTAAATATATATATATATATATATATATATGTGTGTGTGTGTGTGTGTGTGTGTGTGTGTGTGTGTGTGTGTGTGTGTCAAAATGTCATGAGTACATAGGTGGGTGTGAACGCCTAAAAAATAAGGTTTGGTATATATCACGGGGTTTATGCCCTCAAAAATATACAAAAGGTTCCCTCGGCACATAATAGTTTGGCCTATCTAAGATGGGGGCCTATTGGACCTGCCATAGTGAACAACGACGTTGGCCAAATGCCAGAAAAGTTGGACCCAAGTTTGTGGCACCCCCACTACATGAGGCTGCATGGAAGGCGAGAAATCCTTGATCTCAACCATAGAAACTGTACGAGTGAGCACGATGAGGTTCCGCTCCACAAGCCTCAATACTGTCTCAGCCTCTTCGGCTAGAGGCCCCCCTGTGGCTACTGGTCCACTGGCTACTGTTGTTCTCACCTCTATTTGAGGACGTCACCGATTCCTCATGAATTTCGCTGGGCGCACTGGTCCCACGTCTGTACATAACATATACAAAATTCAATACTCTGATGCATATAAAAATTGTATATATAAAATAAATTAAAAATCAAATAACTTTAAAAAACATGTACCTATCTCTCCTCACTCCTCTCCGGGAGGTACGGGCATATCCGGATCCCTGGAGAAGTTGATTCCAGCATAGGGGTAGTCCTCTATAGATGGAATCTGTCGTGCCCACCAATGGAAGAATTTATTGTCGAAGGCCTCTATGGTCCTCCCTCCCCCCTGTCGTGGCAACAATGTTGCCCATCTACATATTGCTGGGAAGGATGCCACATGCCCCTGTACAGTCTCTCTGGGACTCAGATTGGGAACCCTGTCGAAGAAGAACGGGCATAGGATAGTGCCAAACCCAAAGTTCTTGTTGCTACGCTCTTGACACTCCGTGAACTGCCTCTTCATGCATGTGAGCATGGTCGTACTCTAGTCATAGATATGTGCCTCTTGGCACTGATTGACACAATGCATGTGCATCCAGGAAGCCTGGTGAAGGGACGTGGATCAAATAATATGCCCAATAAGTAGTAAGATCACCCTCAGTGTCAAACTGGTGATCTTGTGAATGGGCACTTGAGAACCTACCTTCTCAGTGTCGGCCTCACAATACATCTTGATGTAGTCATCAAAGTTGAAAGGCCCAGTGGGAAAGGTGTGCAGATTGACTGGTTCCCCTCTCCTCGAGAGGCCAGTCAAGAAGTATATGTCCTCAGTCATTGGAGTCAACGACTGCCCCTCTATCATAAATGCCTCTGCATCTGGATGCCAATAGTCCACCAGAGTGTTTAGTAACCTGGGTTGTGCCCTCATAAATGGACACCGGAAGAATTTCCACAACCCACATTGTTTCAATGTGACAATGGCAACAAAATCCTCATCGATCAGTATATCAATATCCTCGTGTTCCCTCTCCTTCCAATGGACATACATCCTATTCCATGACAAATTAAAAGGGAGTTAGCTCTTACATTCTTAAATTTTCAAGCCTTTTGAGGGTGTACGTGAGCTATTTTGGCCACAGTCACGTATGTATGCTGGTAGACTATTTTTTGCCTGCGTACATACGTGGGCTGTCCTTGGACAACCCATGTACACACATGGCCCCTCTTTTTGGGAGAGCGCGCCCTCTCAAAAACAAAAACAAATGAAAAAAGAAATAGTGGAAATGCAGGAGGGATACATTTGTACTTACTTGGTCCAAGTGCAAGTTTGTTTCGTCCTCTGAAGCTCCCGTAATCAACTTCTTTAGCAAAGGGGATTTTTTTTACCTTTTGGTCAATTTTCAAAATGCAATGGTGAAAATGGGTTGTCAGCTTCTATTTATAGACTTTTTTGGCCCTTTTTGCCACTTTTTTGATGCCCTTTGTCGTTTGGAAATCATTTAATTCCATTCTTGAGTTTCTTATTGGATGTTATGATACACTTTTTATTTTGGTTTGGTAACTTTTTGGGAGATGGGTCACTTTCAAGGTCCTTTGGTAAAAAGTCGGTTTCCAACTTTTTGCATATACGTTAGTATTTCACCTCGACTTTCTGCATCTCGTTGTATTTTCCGCTTTTCCATAGGATCGATCCCACCGAAGTGTGACACAGAACTGTCATTGTTGCTTTATAAGTGTTGTGATTAGGTGGTAGAGCCTACCTTTACATGGATGCCCTAGATATATCCTTATTGCATTTTGGCGTCCATGTTGTCTATAATGACTTTAGGCTTGAGAGTCCTTGTTATTCCTGTCATGATTACGAGATTGAGCCTCAGTCATCTGATGCACCATCACTCTGGGCCTCACCCTCGGGACTCCCAAAATGAGCACGCTTTGTTTTCTTTCAAGCTCGCTTTGAAATTCGAAAGCAACATCCGACGAGACTGCATTTATTCCTGTCATGATTACGAGATTGAGCCTCAGTCGTCTGATGCACCATCACTCTGGGCCTCACCCTCGGGACTCCCAAAATGAGCACGCTTTGTTTTCTTTCAAGCTCGCTTTGAAATTCGAAAGCAACATCCGACGAGACTGCATTTATGCTTTTCGATCTTGTCTGGATTAACTGAGAAAAGTAACCTTATGGAGTCTTATTTAAGCCCTTTTTAGACTCTCTAAACATGGAAATATTTCCAAACGATCTCATTGCCCTTCATGCTTGCCAAACTCAAATTTGAAGGCATGTCTATCCGGTGGTAGTTTACCCCTTTTTCGGTCCAGATGGTCAATTGTACGAACAAAGGTATGCTCTAGGAACCTCGATTCACTAGAAGAGTATTCTTAGGTATAAGTTTAACCCTTTTTTGGGCCTGAGGGACTAAATTTATGAAAAAGGAAAATTCTCCTTGGTTTTGGTTTATAACCTTTTTCGGGCCTTGGAGATTACTTACGAAAAAGGAACCCCCACAGAGTCCATAGTTAATCTCTTTTCAGACTCCCTAAAATTGAAAAGATCGTCGAGTGAACTTGTTCCTTCACACTCGTTAAATTAGTCTAGAACATCTACTAGCATGAGTTTACCCCTTTTTCCTGCCTGTAGATTATGGAGGAAAAAGGTACGCCTTGGGAGTTTCATCTCGTCGGGAGAGTTCTCCTCAGTAACTTTTATACCTTTTTGGGCTAAGGAGACTAAATCCATAAGAAGGTAGTGAGTCCATAGTTAAGCTCTTTTCAGACTCCTTAAAATTGAAAATATTCCTGAGTGATCTTGTCTTTGTCACACTCGCTATAATGGTTTTGAATATGCGTATTTTCGGTGCCAGTTTACCCCTTTTTCGAACCGACTAGACTATATTCGAAAAAGGTACTCCTTGGATTCTTCTTTTATGTTTTTTTCAGACTCTCTAAACGTGAAAAAACTACCGATCTTACCTTCTCTGGGCTCGTTAAAATTACATTGAAGGGGGTTTCATTGTGTCTTGCTTAATCACACTTGCATCTCTGCATTTTTGTCCTAATTCCAGCTCCATGTTGCTCTCAACTAAACCTTTGAAGCATGCCTTATACGCAAGCCTTGTAGCACTTTTCCTCTGCGACCTGACACCTTGACCCATAGAGGAATTTCCTGAGTGTCCTTTTCCTGCACATGTCTCCTTGCTCTGAGCATTAGTGTGTTCCTTGCGCTTGGAACTAGTATGCTTGCTTGCGACACTCGTTTCTCTTTTGAAACATAGCATTCTTTTATTCTTTTTCAAGCTCTTTAAAAAATTGACCAAAACCAAAAAGAGGGGACGTGAAATATATATATATTTTTTGGAAGCACAATGAGTCGCCCTTGGACAAAGCACATTCTTCTATTTTTTCATCAAGCATTGGGATATAGTATGACCTTAGGAAGTTGTTCTCACTACATAGAGTTGTGTCCTCCTTCATTTAGTTACTCTTCCAAACACATGGAGAGTTTGCATTGCCTCCTGCATCGTGAACTTATGTCAGTGTCATGTTGCCTGAGTCTAATCATGTTTTGTGCTTTTGTCCAAGGAAATTTTCACCCAACCCGAGTCGACCTTTCGACAGTTTGTCTCTTGAGCTCATGAGTCAACCATCCTGAAAGTCCAGTCAAGTCCTAATTCAGAATCAATGAAGTTCTTTACCTAATCATCGAGATCCTCTTGTCTTTTCCCGACAAGCCATCGAAGATTCATACACTCACATTGTATTCCTACTCAAGTTTTTAAGATCTTGAAGTTGTTTCTCGAGCTATGACAACCTCATCTCCAACCATCGGGCGTTATTGGATTCTTGAAGATGGATACTATACTTGTATATCTTTGATTTTGAGATGTAGATCCACTATGTATTGCTCACAGATACACTTTATGTAGTTATATGACATGGATCTGTAGTGTATTTGATTGTCAACCATGATTTATTTCATCCCGAGCATGGGTATGCCCGCCTCAGAGAGACAATTGCTATTTTGCAGATGGCACCTCTCGAACTCTGGTCCCGAGCTCACTTGTTTCATACATTGGTGAAGATTTTGTAATTTATTTTGGCCATCAGATGCTCTTCTGACCTCACACATTAGGGGGCATCTGTTATAACCATAAATTTCTCTACACATGCATACCTAGCCTTTGGCCCTCTTACTTGCATTTTTTTCCAAAGCATTGCTGAGTTGCTCTTCTTAAAAACCATTTTTTTGAAGATGTACACGCCCTGCACTACTACTTCCCACGTACATACCCTTGCTTCATCACTGCAACTCATGTACATATGCATGTTGCACCATTACATCTCGTGTATACTTGCAAAAGTTGCAAAAAATAAAAAGTTGCAAGGAATTCATTGAGATTATGGGCGATTGGGTAGTTTCCCAACTAATCCACCTTCTATAGCCCGTCACCCAACCAAATAACCATCCTTTTCCCATAGAAAAGGAGGTGTTGGGGTCTCGTTTTACACCTACACATAAGAACAGTGAAACTTTGCTTGTTTCACATCCCCTCCTTGCCCAAGTTATTCTAGCCCTTTTGTGAGAATAGCCTCAACATTTCCCCATTATCCCTTATTCCTCCATCAGAACCCATTCACTTCCCAAGAAGAGATCAAAAGGTTGAGAGGAGAAGCCATACAAAGGTGCACTTGAATCTTGGTGAAGAGGAGCATGGACCAGGTTCTTGGAGCAGTAGCCGAATTTGATTGTAAAGTTATAATCATTGAGTTATTAATAAAATAATTACTTTTCCTGTCCCAAATCATGGTGCATTGAATGCTTTTATTGGTTTATTTTTTGACATTCTAACATCTAACCCTAATTTGTATATGGAATAACATGATTTTCATTTACATTTTGTCAATCTTTGGATGCAGGCCGACCCTGGGAGGAGGCGTGCAATCAAGGTAACTTCCAAGCGTGAGGAGGTCATCACCGGACACATAGTAGAGGTATAGTTACCCGACCTCCCTCATCATTTATTTTCTTATATGAGTTTTGGTATGTTTGGGGTAGTTTAGAGAAGTAGTTGACTTTTAGATGGTTAATTGATCCGCCTACATTCCGAACCCTGGTGTAGTCATAGGGGGGTTTTTCCCGCTAGCAGTTAGTAGTAGTAAGGTATTTTTGGAAAGACATACATAAAGGCTCTTTTTAGTTTGATTTTAGAGGGATAACTATAAGTGTTCTTGCATTTTTTCAGTGCATTAATACATAAAGAACGTATTTATTTTCAACTTAAATATAAATGAGCATTTTTTTATTGGCAAGAAAATAGAAGAGATTTGAATTTTCTTGTAAGATTTGCCTACCCATTGCAGACATTGGTAAATACACAATAAGAATTCTCATCTATCTCAAATAAGCACAAATTCAAACTGTAAGGTGCACCTAACATCAAAGTAAGAGAAATAAGAGATCGAAATTTCTTGTAAAATTTCGCTACCTAGTACAAGCATTGATAACTAGACAACACGAATCCTTATCAATCAAATAAGCACACATTCACACAGATTTAGGGATTGAGCATTGATAAATAGATAACAATATTCCTTATCTATCTCAAATACACACAAATTCAGGAATAATGTAGATGGTTTTATCTCAAAAACAATATCCAACGATTGTGTTTTGTCAAATGTGCATGCAAATTAAGGGATTGGGCATTGATAAATAGGTAAAATGAATTTTTATCTATCTCAAATAAGCTCAAATTCAAGAATCATGTGGGTGGTTTGATCTCAAAACAATATTTATTGATAATTTTTTGTCACATGCATGCAATTTCATGGATTGGACATGGTTGTTTTATCTTAAAATAATATCGGTTGATTTTGTTTTGTCAAATGTGCATGTAAATATAAATATAAAGCATGTGTGTGTTAACCCAAGCATAAAACACAACAAAAGCAAAGTTAAGAGCAACACAATAAGCACACATGAAGATATGTGGATGCATGGATAAATGTAAGTGCACATGAAGATGTGTGGACGCATGGACAAATGCAAGGACACCAATGGTTCATGTGGAGACAAGAAGACTTATGACAAAAACTAAAAGAAGAAATAATATGACAAAAGAAAAGTTAAGAGCAACACAATAAGTGCACATGAAGATATGTGGATGCTTGGATAAATCCAAGTACACAAATTGGTTATGTGGAGCTAAGAAGACTTATATCTATTGATAAAACTATAAGAAGAAATAATTCGAGATTCCATTAAGATTGAAGAAAAACAACTGAGAAAGACAAATTTCCTTCACACAGAAATATAACTAACTAATATCTTCTTTGTTCTATGACAACCACACTAGTAAATACAGAGTCAATAAAATTAGCAGTAAAAAGAGAATAATATCATTCATAACAGTTCTTTGGTTACAATAAAAACACTCAGCTTGAATTTACTATAGTTGTACGACTTGTATGGGTCTGTACACTCACCGAAGGTGCTTATTCTAACCATACAACAAAAATCATTGCTACAAAGCTTAATATTGAGCATTTATCTTTCACAAAACTCAGGTAAACACAACATCTACATTAAACTCAGACCTGGGTATGATTCCTTCTTATATTGGATGAAACTCCAGTCCGTACGAAACCCGTACTGTACAGATTTTTTTCTTTCTCACCCTATGTTTAATACTTGCTGTCTGGTTAGATTAAGAAGTGACCCTATCTCGACTTCTTTCTCATAGTCAAACCCTGCTTGACCTCTATCCTATGAATGGCTCGAGTGTTGGCCCTAGCTCGACCTCCTTTGATGACTTAAGCCTTAGCTCAACCCCTTGTTCTAATGCTTGCACCAGATCCTTGATGTATTCTCCCTCAACTTAGAGGGACTCAAATTAGTCTTTATACCTCTCAGACCTTCTAGACTTGACAGGCTGTAGACCCTTTTCTTGATCTTCTGAGAAATTTCTCTTGGCCCTCAACTTCCTTCAGAAGCTCCCACACCTTTGTTGACTTGCTTCTTTCTCGAGGTTGGTTTGAGTGTGAGGCTTGCTAGGTTACTTGTAACCCTATCCCTTTTTCCTCATGCATTCCTAGCCCTAGGATCCTATCATTATAAACTTGATCTAAGGGTGGGGACTTAATAAAGCATTGAGATGCATCCAAAGGCTATGATGAAATCTTAGCTTGAGTTAGGTGGTACCCACCACCATAATTTTGTCTAGTCATAAGTTTGGGCTTCATCCTCATTACTAGACACCCCTAATGAAGAGGAATTACCAGTCGATCTACACTCTAACACTCCCTCTTAGCGAGGGAGGTAAAGTCACTGGAGATGTCTTCTCCATGATCCACCTCGCTATGTGTTTCTCCCTCTGAGTTTGAGAGACCCATCTGTTCAATGTCCGTATATTCTATTTGCTATGCTTGGATGTGTCTTCTACACCATGTACCAAGATTATCTCAGTATCCCCATTCATCCAATTGAGTCCATTCCCACCACGTGGGTATACTGAGAATAACCTCCCGTTCTCTTACACTTTGACTTGTAGACTCATTGCTTTCTTCTGTGTGTCTGTAAAAGGTTTTCCCCACAACTTATATATTCCATCTTCACTTATGCCTATCAGTACAGGTGGTCCTGGTTCTTGACTTTTAACTAAACGAATGTGTACACTGCAACCAAAGAAGCTTTCCCCATAGCCTTGATTCTCCAAGGCTAAGATTAAGAGCAAGCTTATTCTCATACATGGTATGTACAATACTTCTAGTTTCCCGAGAATTCTTCTTGATTCTAGTTGTAGTGATACTTCCCCTTTTCCATGAAATTCCACCATACTAGAATGCACCCCACACTTAACAACTCTTGAAGCTTGAATCGATAAATCCTGAAGTGCAATTTGGTCACCTGTCATATGACTTGTGGCCCCATTGTCTATGTACCAACCTGCCCTAGTTTTGTCCTCTATATCCAAGAACAAAGTGTACTCATCCTTAAACATTCTAGAAAAATATCTCGCTGTGGCAACCAACTGCTGCTCTTCTTCCTCTTCTTTGTTTTCAACTTTTGCCGAGGTTGCAATCTCTTTTCTTCTCCCTCTTTCACCAAATCCTTTCTTATCTTGAGTGCACTAGCTAGCAAAGTGTCCAAGCTCTCCACACACATAACATTGGGCATGTGATAGAGAAAGAAAAAGTGCATTCACAAAAAAATATAACTAAGTAATATCTTCTTTGTTCGATGACAACAACAACAGTAAATATAGAGTCAATAAAATTAGCAGTAAAAATAGAACAATATCATTCAAGCTAGTATTTAGTCGAAAGTACATCCAACTGTATGACCACAATATTGAGAGCATTAAAAACCATCAAAGACACCTTTGTCTTACCAATACCATTGTGTCTACACTGTTGCATCCTAAATATTCATTTTTTGGACATATTTTTGATTAAACTTGATGGATCAATACTCCATGACATATCAATGGCTATTTGTAAAACCTTAAAGAGCAACAATTCACAATGGCTCAAAAAAAAGTCTACTGGTAAAGCACAAGGATAGGCTTGAAATGTTTAGACTTCATCTTGCCCAAAATCTACATGGCCTATTACATATTTCCAGAGTTGTAAATCCTAGTCACCATTACACTATAAATGAAAACATTTGGGTTGCAACATCTATAAGGAAGATCAATATGATTTTTTTTTATGCATCGTGAGATCGATAGACACCACATAGACCCTCAATTAACATCCCAGATGTCACCACATTTTTTTATTATTAAACATGTTCAAAACCTTTAGTATCTTCTACATTTGAGACTTTTTTCTTTTTCTTTTTCTTATAGAGAGGTTATAGCGAGTACAGGGGCTATTGAGGGGTATTTTGGGTTCCTTCTTACATCTCTCATCTTATTTCATCATTATGATCCATTCCACACAATTTGGCTTTGGTTCCGTTGCATTCCGACAATTTCCATGATTTTGAGTTATTTTGGGCTATAGATTAATTAAATTCACTAAGGAGGTCATATTGGGCACAATACTTGGAGGAAACTCTTAGTGTAATAGCTTATTGGAATCGGGAGGAACAACACTACAGGATAGGATGATGAGAAGTGTCTTTCAATGGCTAGGGAATCCATAAGGAGAGATGAGGTACTTTTTAGAGGTAAAATGGTTAATTAATTAATTAAAGTGATTTAATTAATTAATTAATAATTAAATAAAGTAAAGTCACTTTGGAGAGAAAAGGTGAGCAGGGAGGATAAAAGAGAGACATGGGCCTCTATTCTATCGTTCATGTTGTTTATCGTTTTGATATCTGGCTTCTTGCTAGTGAACCCATGCACTTGGGGGTTTTGAGGGTTTTGACTTAACAAACCCTAGAGATCATCTC
>JASDQU010820060.1:60431-86310 GCA_032191745.1 Picea mariana
CTATGCATCGAATTCTTAAGAGTATAATGGGGAGAACGTTAAGTTAGAACTCCAAGAAATGGATAAAACACCCTCAATAACAATCATTTAAATAAAGAAAAAGAGGTTCTACATTTGTTTAAATAAATGGTATAATCCAAACTATTTCTCCTTGTGGAGCTATTGTTCTACTTGTTTGTATTGCAGTTTCAACTTAGATTTTCACTTTTGATGACACCATATGGATATAATATCACGGGAGATGGGTCTTTTAGGTAATTCAATTCACATGTAAATGGAGGAAGAAAAGTTTGAATAAGGCTATGCAATGGATCTGTGTGATTTGATATTTATGTAAGCATTGAAGAGAAGATGTTCTACATCTGTTTAAATAAATGGTATAAGCGAAGCTATTTCTCCTTGTGGATATATTGTTCTACTTGTTTGTATTGCAGTTCCAAATGAGATTCTCACTTTTGATAACACCATATGGATATAATATCAAAGTAGATGAGTTTTTTAGGTCATTCAATTCACATGTAAATGAAGGAAGAAGAGTTTGAAGTAGGCTATGCAGTGGATCTGTGTGATCTGATATTTATGTAAGCAGTGAAGAGAAGATGTACTCTAGAGAAGATGTTTTACATTTGTTTAAATAAATGGTATAAGACAAGCATTGTATCCTTGTGGAGCTATTGTTCTACTTGTTTGTATTGCAGTTCCAACTGATATTTTCACTTTTGATGACACGATATGCATATAATATTAAAGGAGATGGGTGTTTTAGGTCATTCAATTCACGTGTAAATGGAAGAAGAAGAGTTTGAAGTAGGATATGCAGTGGATTTGTGTGATGATATTTATGTAATCATTGAAAAGAATGGCCATACTAAAGCTCTGGTTGCTTCTATCTCCAACACTTCTCATAGATTAAGATGAACTCCAAAGAGTCAAGATCAACCAAGTTTAAAATTCTAGAATTATTGCCAGGTTTTCTTTTGGGTTTATTTGTACCTTTATTTATGAAACTATGCATCGAATTCTTAAGAGTATAATGTAATGTTCCCAAACCAAGGTGCCAAGAACATTGCATTTTCATGTTTTTTTAAAACATTTTCTGGTTGTGGCATTTCGTCAAGCACTTTGTTGATTTGGTCTTTTAGGTTGCACTAGGGTTTATACTGATGGTTGTTATGTGTGTTTGCAGCAATAATCAAATAGATTTAGCAATAGAACATACCTCAACAAGATGCAAGACCAACAACACATGGAATAACCAAAAATACCTCATATCTGATATTATTCATAATAGAAGAAGACCCTGATACAATGGATATGCAGATCTGGTACAATATAGCTAAGAGATACTAGAAAAATTAAGATGATCCCTAAGCAAGATCAAGAAGAGAAGTTACAAGCCTCCAAAGGCCACATGACTGCAATAGATGAATAACAAGCAAAGATCCCTACCCTCTGAAGTGCTAAACCCCAAACTGGATAAGTTGCGCCTTGTTGGAAGCTGAGTACACACAACAATTCGGCCTAGCTTCTACAGGCCTCCAAACACTCTGAAATGGCTGGAAGTGTAGATCGGGCCAAAGCTAAACCACTAGTGAACTCTCAGACCAAATGATGAATATATGACCCTCCAAATAAACAATACTCTATTTGACTTGCGCCCTCCTAGATGACTGAAACCCCAATAATTCGGCCTCCAAGGAATAAGCTACCAAACCCCCTGAGAAGGGTGCCAAAATGTAGATCGGCCCACTGGAAACCCTCTGGTAGAGTCTCTATCTGAATGATGAATATCTGACCAACCAAATGACTAGATCCTCAATCTGTTATGCGCCCTTCTCTCTTTGAATCTATGTTGAGCTCCAATAAATAATACGATAGAGAAACCTCCTCCGGAAAGGGCTAGGACAGGTGCCCTAGGCTCTACAAAGAATACCCAGAAGTCATTTTCCTCAAAATCCTTCTCCTATTCCTAGATAGAGCTAATCTCCTCAAGGTGGTATGCCCTCCTGCTGGAAATCCCCTCAAGCTACGCCCAAGCTCTCTCTAAACCTGTAACTGATGTATAAAACCTCCTAAAGCTGATTAGATCTTATATAGAATGGTGAGGGAAGAATATTTCACCTCTGTGGCGAAGCTTGGACCAGGTTGAGTGGGATATTTCACCACCGATCTGATCTCTAGGGTTTGCTAAGTCAAAACCCCCAAAGCCCCCAAGTGCATGGGCTCACTAGCAAGAAGCCAGATATCAAAATGATAAACAAAATGAATGATAGAATAGAGGCCCCTTGTCTCTCTTTTATCCTCCCTACTTACCTTGTCTCTCCAAAGTGACTTTACTTTATTTAATTATTAATTAATTAATTAAATCACTTTAATTAATTAATTAACCATTTTACCTCTGAAAAGTACCTTATCTCTCCCTGTGTCTTCCCTGGCCACTAAAAGTCACTTCTCATCATCCTATCCTGTAGTGTTGTTCCTCCTGATTCCAATGAGCTATTACACTAAGAGTTTCCTCCAAGTATTATGCCCAATATGACCTCCTTAGTGAATTTAATTAATCTATAGCCCAAAATAACTCAAAATCACAAAAATTGTCGGAATGCAACAGAACCAAAGCCAAGTTGTGCGGAATGGATCATAATGATTAAATAAGATGAGTGATGTAAAACGGGCCCAAAAATACCCCTCAATATCCCTTGTACTTGCTATAACCTCCATATGACTACTTTGGTCATCATAACACTCTGTAATATAATGATGTCCCAAAGTGGGGACATTACAGTCCTCCCTACTAGAATATTTCTTGTCCTCAAGAAATAAATGAATCCATCCAAATATAATACTGGGGTCCCATGTCCACCTATGGGACACACAGTAGGCTCCATCCAAAGAAGAACTATCACGCACTCTATCCCCTAGGTCCCATATCAGGACATGAACTGCAATACCCTGTGAAGCAAAATCCTGAAACATATCAGCACCATGAATCTCCTGCTCATGACACATGTTCTCCTCTCGAAATGAGTCCATCCTCCAATTCCATACCAAGGCCAACACAGTCTCCACCAACTGCACATGTTTATGCCATAGTGAGGTACTACAAAACCTTCATGAATCACCCTCAAGTGACATGCTCTCCTCAACACTGAAGCTCAATGGGAAGTTAAAATAAATCTCCCCTGTAAGGGTCCACTCGCCCCCATCAGTCACTGAAATGCTCAGCCCTGCAATCCTCGGGTCCCATGCTAGTCTCTGCCAAAGATCACCTCGATGGCACTGCACTACTATGATCATGACTGTCTGCTCCTCGTATACATACTAGATTCCCCCACTCCTGGATCCTTAAGCTGGAAAACCTATGGAAACTATACCTGTTGTCCAAAAGATGCATCGGTAAAAGTACTGTGGCAATATAATCCGTCCAAACATCTCCATACTCGATCATGAGGATCAAAAGGGAGAAACTATCTCGCGCTATAGGAGAATCCCCTGCAAGACCACTCAAAACCAACCCAAAGTGAAGTATGTGGCTCTCTGGCACAACCTGGGTCATCATAAGGTGCAACAGCCTACTAACAAAATGGACTCCTGGGTCCCATGGAAAACTTGGAAGTTTATCACTTCCAATCACCACTAACTGCTCATGTTTCATACTAATCATTGTCGGAAGCCCTCCATGCTCATTCCCATGAGAATCTGTATCTATGTCACCCTCTGAGATATATTCTATCCCATGGCCTATAATGCTCCCCATCATGCACAAAGACTCAACAATTTGCCTATGATGATCTACCCCTATCCTATTGTATGTCGTAAAATCACTCATGTCAGGTGGTCTCGTCCTAACTCTCCATATCCTCTGCCACTATCTATCTTTCCCCATGTTGCTTTCAATGATAAGAGTGTCAGGAAAGGCCAACAGAAACATCTGTAGCAAAATGTAGGACTGGAAAGTATCATATGCTTTGTCCAATCCCAAGGATTCAACCAAAAGCTTGTCCACTGGTACCCAAGGTAAATACTCACATGTAGTCATCATTGAACCCCAATCATCAGGTACAACTAGGGGCAACTCCTCCAACTGATGGTCAACCACTCTCCATCCCTCATCTCTCATGCAACTGTTGATACTATGAAGGTGATCTCTAAAAACTATGTGTTTCTTCAAAGGAGAGGCATCTCCCTGATCCACTAAGTGTGTCTCCTCCCTGCAAGCCAATACGCTCCTTTGAATCCCACTGTACACCTCTGCATGTCTCTGTGAACTATCACTCATCGTTGTATGATCTTTCATGCTCATGTAATCTCATGTACACTCCTGTAGCATCATGGGTCTTGGGTGTACCACTGGGTCAACCTCTACATGAAGGTCAATCACTCTTGGGACACAAATGGAAGTGTCCTCAAAATTTCCCCTGGTTCTGGAGTCCCCATGCGTATGTGAGTGCTCGACTGTCTCAAAGATACCCGTGGAGGATATCTCGTGCGCCTCTAGATCATAATTTTCCATACTCATCAGTGATTCTGGGTACTGCTCATGCTCCTCCATCAATTGGTGCTCCTCTGATAAGCCACCAACATCCCCTAGCAATGTGACTGAAGGATATAATTGATTCTCTACTAAGATAGATGTAGTGGATCTCTGTCTAATCTCCTCAAGAAGCTCCTCTGATCTGGACTCTAATTCTTGAAGGGTTATTTGTGCACCTCTCAAGAATCCTCGAGTGCTCTCCAACTCATGAGTGAGTCTATCCACCTCCAACTCTTGCTCCCTCAAGGCCATGTGATACATCTCGCCAACCCCAAATAGATTTTCTCTATCCATCAACAACTATTGGTAGTCGGTCCTCATCATAGACACTCTCTCCTTGAGAGTATGAAATTCATCTATGGAAAATCCCCCATATGAACTATTATGTGTCATCGATTCCCTCCAGCAACAATCAACCACCAATGCATGTGTGTCATCCATGTGCCTAGTGTCTTCCATGATCATGTCCTCACTAACTCTCAAATGTCCTACCAAGTATTGATACTCCTGATCACAGTCCTGCTGAGGTGCTACCTCATGCCCCTCACTGATAGGTTCAACCCTAGAATCCCCAACAACACTCTCTGCAAAAGATAAGGCACTGAACTTCTCTCTGTCCACTGTGCTATTGGGTCCTCCTGTATGTGACTGCACATCATCACCAACTACTAGCTCCCTCTGAATCATATTGTATCATGTATGAGCAGTTGTATCCTCCTGTGCACTCACCTTGCTACTATCATCTGCACTTGGATCCCATACAGATGTGTCTAGACACGTGCTATGGCTATCCCGACCAATAAGGAGTGCATTCACATCACTATCGAACAGTCTTGGAAGTAAGTGTCCCATCAAACTGTCAGTCTCCCCACCCTAATCAAACAATGCAGTCTTCAAAATAAGTGACTCACTCTCCTCATATTGATACGTATGTGTAAGGTCAACTATTTGCACGTCATGTCCCTCCTTCTGGGTCTGTGGATCGATATGTCCCTGGTGTGCATCCCTCACACAAGGCTCCTCCATCATATCTAAAATTCCATTTATATCCTCATGTTTCGTGGCTATCATGGGTGTCTGAAAAGTTGACAAATGTGTCACGGTCATCATACGAAGCTCATCAGGTCTAGGTGCTAACACGTGTGAATCCCCACTAGTGTCACCACTCTGTTGAAGTGTAAGGTCATCAACATTATGTGATATAATTGTTGAAGCATCGGTGTTGTCATCATGTTCATCTAACTCTCCATCCAATACGCAAGGGTCACTATCCTCCCCAAGCGTGCGAGAGTCACTAGCCTCTACAAGTGTGCAAGAGTCACTAGCGCCATCAGAATGCTTCAAATAAGAATTTATCGTTGCATCCTCATACACCTCCTCAACCTCACTGCCATAGTGTACCTCAATAATATGTTTCTTACATGTACCCCTACATCTATGATCTGGTTCACAAGGCACCTTGCAACTGTAGCAACTTTGCCTGCTCCTAATGGGTGTAGGGTTAATCTGTGCTTCCTTCCATCTAGTTGTTCCTGCTCTTTTTTCCTCTGCTATGTTGACCCAATGTGTAACCTCATATTTGCTCCACCTAGGATATTTTATGGATACAAACTGTTGAAATGTTAATTGAGCCCCAATTCCCTCACTAAAGGCGTAATATTGCCTTTCACATAATACAATCTCTCTAGCAAAGTCAAACATATCCATCTCTACTGTATTTCTACATGCGCTAATTCCCAATGGTTGGGAGGATCAATGCTCTGATACCACTGTAATGTTCTCAAGCCAAGGTTCCAAGAACATTGTGTTTTCATGTGTTTTTTAAACGTTTTCTCGTTGTGGCATTTCGTCAAGCACTTTGTTGATTTGGTCTTTTAGGTTGCACTAGGGTTTATACTGATGGTTTTTATGTGTGTTTGCAGCAATAATCAAATAGATGTAGCAATGGAACATACCTCAACAAGATGAAAGATCAAAAACACATGGAATAACCAAAAATACCTCAAATATGATAGTATTCATAATAGAAGAAGACCATGATACAATGGATCTGCAGATCTGGTACAATATAGATAAGAGATACTAGAAAAATGAAGACGATCCCTAAGTGATATCAAGAAGAGAAGCTACAAGCCTCCAAAGTCCACATGACTGCAATAGATGAATAACAAGCTGAGATCCCTACCCTCTAAAGTGCTAAACCCCAAACTGGATAAGTTGTGTCATGTTGGAAGCTTAGTACACACAACAATTCAGCCTAGCTGCTAGAGGCCTCCAAACACTCTGAAAATGGTTGGAACTGTAGATCGGGCCAAGGCTAAAACACTGGTGAAGTCTCAGACCAAATGGTGAAGATATGACCCTCCAAATAAACAATCCTCTATTTGACTTGCGCCCTCCTGGATGACTGAAACCCCAATAATTCGGCCTCCAAGGAATAAGTTTCCAAACCCCCTGAGAAGGTTGCCAAAATGTAGATCGGCCCACTGGAAACCCTCTGGTAAAGTCTCAGGTTGAATGATGAATAGTTGACCAACCAAATGACTAGATCCTCAATATGTGATGTGCCCTCCTCTCTCTGAATCTGTGCTGAGCTCCAATAAATAATGGCAGAGAAACCATCTCTGAAAAGGGATAGGCCAGGCATCCTAGGATCTACAAAGAATACCCAGAAGTCCTTTTCCTCAAAATCCTTCGCCTCTACATAGATCGAGCTAATATACTCAAGGTGGTGTACCCTCCTACTGGAAATCCCCTGAAGCTACGCCCAAGCTCTCTCTGAACCTATAACTGATGTAGAAACCCTCTTGAAGCTAAGTAGATCTGATGTAGAAAGGTGAGGAAGGAATATTTCACCTCTGTGACCAATCTTGGACCAGTTTGGGTGGGATCTTTCACCACCGAGATGATCTCTAGGGTTTGTTAAGTCAAAACCCTCAAAACCCCCAAGTGCATGGGTTCACTAGCAAGAAGCCAGATATCAAAACGATAAACAACATGAACGATAGAATAGAGGCCCATGTCTCTCTTTTATCCTCCCTGCTCACATTTTCTCTCCAAAGTGACTTTACTTTATTTAATTATTAATTAATTAATTAAATCAATTTAATTAATTAATTAACCATTTTACCTCTAAAAAGTACCTCATCTCTCCTTGTGGATTCCCTAGCCACTGAAAGACACTTCTCATCATCCTATTCTGTAGTGTTGTTCCTCCCGATTCCAATAAGCTATTACACTAAGAGTTTCCTCCAAGTATTATGCCCAATATGACCTCCTTAGTGAATTTAATTAATCTATAGCCCAAAATAACTCAAAATCATGGAAATCGTCGAAATGCAACGGAACCAAAGCCAAATTGTGCGGAATGGATCATAATGATGAAATAAGATGAGCGATGTAAGAAGGAACCCAAAATACCCCTCAATAGCCCCTGTACTCGCTATAACCTCCATATGGCTACTCTGGTCATCATAACACTCTGTAATATAATAATGTCCCAAAGTGGGCACATTACATATAATGGGGACAATGTCAATTTAGAACTCCAAGAAATGGATAAAACACCCTCAATAACAATCACTAATATTATGGAGATTGTGGTGAATCTATTCAACATGCACATACAAAGAAAGCAAACTTTCAAGAACAATGCTCCCAAGTTTAAAGAATCCTTGAGACAACCTCTTCTTCTAAATGTTTTGTTAGGTTGCAACTACTATGATTCATTTTCCAAAAAAGAACAATACAACAAAAATTAATATAGAAATTCCCTTGATATTAATTGAAAAATTAACACAATAACTTGTGGTAATGGTAAGACTAACAAAGAAATTGGCATTGTCGAGTGATATGAGACTTTGTGGAAATTCCAAGGTGGAGTAGACTTTCAAAACCATTCAATGAAAATAAAATGCCCTTGGTATTGTAAGATGATGTTGTAGAAGGTGGATTGAAATCATTAGATAGTAACAATGGAAAAATTTACTAAAGAAAAAGAAAAAGAAAAAAGTCTCAAATGTAGAAGATACTAAAGGTTTTGAACATGTTTAATAAAAAAAAATGTGGTGACATATGGGATGTTAATTGAGGGTCTATGTGGTGTCTATTGATCTCACGATGCATAAAAAAAAATCATATTGATCTTCCTTATAGATGTTGCAACCCAAATGTTTTCATTTATAGTGTAATGGTGACTAGGATTTACAACTCTGGAAATATGTAATAGGCCATGTAGATTTTGGGCAAGATGAAGTCTAAACATTTCAAGCCTATCCTTGTGCTTTACCAGTAGACTTTTTTTTGAGCCATTGTGAATTGTTGCTATTTAAGGTTTTACAAATAGCCATTGATATATCATGGAGTATTGATCCATCAAGTTTAATCAAAAATATGTCCAAAAAATGAATATTTAGGATGCAACAGTGTAGACACAATGGTATTGGTAAGACAAAGGTGTATTTGATGGTTTTTAATGCTCTCAATGTTGTGGTCATACAGTTGGATGTACTTTCGACTAAATACTAGCTTGAATGATATTGTTCTATTTTTACTGCTAATTTTATTGACTCTATATTTATTGTTGTGGTTGTCATAGAACAAAGAAGATATTACTTAGTTATATTTTTTTGTGAATGCACTTTGTCTTTCTCTATCACACGCCCAATGTTATGTGTGTGGAGAGCTTGGACACTTTGCTAGCTAGTGCACTCAAGATAAGAATGGATTTGGTGAAAGAGGGAGAAGAAAAGAGATTGCAACATCAGCAAAAGTTGAAAACAAAGAAGAGGAAGAAGAGCAGCATTTGGTTGCCACAGCTAAAGATTTTTCTAGAATGTTTAAGGACGAGTACACTTTGTTCTTGGATATAGAGGACAAATCTAGGGCAGGTTGGTACATAGACAGTGGGGCCACAAGTCATATGACAGGTGACCAAATTGCACTTCAAGATTTATCGAGTCAAGCTTCAGAAGTTGTTAAGTGTGGGGTGCATTCTAGTATGGTGGAATTTCATGGAAAAGGGGCAGTATCACTACAACTAGAATCAGAAAGAATTCTCGGGAAACTAGAAGTATTGTACATACCATGTATGATAATAAGCTTGCTCTTAATCTCAGCCTTGGAGAATCAAGGCTATGGGGAAAGCTTCTTTGGCTGCAGTGTACACATTCGTTTAGTTAAAAGTCAAGAACCAGGACCACCTGTACTGATAGGTATAAGTGAAGATGGAATATACAAGTTGTGGGGAAAACCTTTTACAGACACATAGAAGAAAGAAATGAGTCTGCAAGTCAAAGTGTAAGAGAACGGGAGGTTATTCTCAGTATACCCACGTGGTGGGAATGGACTCAATTGGATGAATGGGGATACTGAGATAATATTGGTACATGGTGTAGAAGACACATCCAAGCATAGCAAATAGAATATCCGGACATTGAACGGATGGGTCTCTCAAACTCAGAGGGAGAAACACATAGTGAGGTGGATCATGGAGAAGACATCTCCAGTGACTTTACCTCCCTCTCTAAGAGGGAGTGTTAGAGTGTAGATCGACTGGTAATTCCTCTTCATTAGGGGTGTCTAGTAATGAGGATGAAGCCCAAACTTATGACTAGACAAAATTATGGTGGTGGGTACCACCTAACTCAAGCTAAGATTTCATCACAGCCTTTGGATGCATCTCAATGTTTTATTAAGTCCCCACCCTTAGATCAAGTTTCTAATGATAGGATCCTAGGGCTAGGAATGCATGAGGAAAAAGGATAGGGTTACAAGTAACCTAGCAAGCCTCACACTCAAACCAACCTCAAGAAAGAAGCAAGTCAACAAAGGTGTGGGAGCTTCTGTAGGAAGTTGAGGGCCAAGAGAAATTTCTCAGAAGATCAAGAAAAGGGTCTACAGCCTGTCAAGTCTAGAAGGTCTGAGAGGTATAGAGACTAATTTGAGTCCCTCTAAGTTGAGGGAGAATACATCAAGGATCTGGTGCAAGCATTAGAACAAGGGGTTGAGCTAAGGCTTAAGTCATCAAAGGAGGTCGAGCTATGGCCAACACTCGAGCCATTCATAGGATAGGGGTCAAGCAGGGTTTGACTATGAGAAAGAATTCGAGATAGGGTCACTGCTCACTCTAACCAGTCAGCAAGTATTAAACATAGGGTGAGAAAGAAAAAAATATGTACAGTACGAGTTTCGTACGGACTGGACTTTCATCCAATATAAGAAGGAATCATACCCAGGTCTGAGTTTAATGTAGATGTTGTGTTTACCTAAGTTTTGTGAAAGATAAATGCTCAATATTAAGATTTGTAGCAACGATTTTTGTTGTATTGTCAGAATAAGCACCTTCGGTGAGTGTACAGACCCATACAAGTCGTACAACTCTAGTAAATTCAAGCTGAGTGTTTTTATTGTAACCAAAGAACTGTTATGAATGATATTGTTCTCTTTTTACTGCTAATTTTATTGACTCTGTATTTACTAGTGTGGTTGTCATAGAACAAAGAAGATATTACTTAGTTATATTTCTGTGTGAAGGAAATTTGTCTTTCTCAGTTGTTTTTCTTCAATCTTAATGGAATCTCGAATTATTTCTTCTTATAGTTTTATCAATAGATATAAGTCTTCTTAGCTCCACATAACCAATTTGTGTACTTGCATTTATCCAAGCATCCACATATCTTCATGTGCACTTATTGTGTTGCTCTTAACTTTTCTTTTGTCATATTATTTCTTCTTTTAGTTTTTGTCAATACACATAAGTCTTCTTGTCTCCACATGAACCATTGGTGTCCTTGCATTTGTTCATGCGTCCACACATCTTCATGTGCACTTACATTTATCCATGCATCCACATATCTTCATGTGTACTTATTGTGTTGCTCTTAACTTTGATTTTGTTGTGTTTTATGCTTGGGTTAACACACACATGCTTTATATTTATATTTACATGCACATTTGACAAAACAAAATCAACCGATATTATTTTAAGATAAAACAACCATGTCCAATCCATGAAATTGCATGCATGTCACAAAAAATTATCAATAAATATTGTTTTGAGATCAAACCACCCACATGATTCTTGAATTTGAGCTTATTTGAGATAGATAAAAATTCATTTTACCTATTTATCAATGCCCAGTCCCTTAATTTGCATGCACATTTGACAAAACACAATCGTTGGATATTGTTTTTGAGATAAAACCATCTACATTATTCCTGAATTTGTGTGTATTTGAGATAGATAAGGAATATTGTTATCTATTTATCAATGCTCAATCCCTAAATCTGTGTGAATGTGTGCTTATTTGATTGATAAGGATTCGTGTTGTCTAGTTATCAATGCTTGTACTAGGTAGGGAAATTTTACAAGAAATTTTGATCTCTTATTTCTGTTACTTTGATGTTAGGTGCACCTTACAGTTTGAATTTGTGCTTATTTGAGATAGATGATAATTCTTATTGTGTATTTACCAATGTCTGCAGTGGGTAGGCAAATCTTACAAGAAAATTCAAATCTCTTCTATTTTTTTGCCAATAAAAAAATGCTCATTTATATTTAAGTTGAAAATAAATACGTTCTTTATGTATTAATGCACTGAAAAAATGCAAGAACACTTATAGTTATCCCTCTAAAATCAAACTAAAAAGAGCCTTTATGTATGTCTTTCCAAAAATACCCTACTACTACTAACTGCTAGCGGGAAAAACCCCCCTATGACTACACCAGGGTTCAGAATGTAGGCAGATCAATTAACCATCTAAAAGTCAACTACTTCTCTAAACTACCCCAAACATACCAAAACTCATATAAGAAAAGAAATGATGAGGGAGGTCGGGTAACTATACCTTTACTATGTGTCTGGTGATGACCTCCTCGCGCTTGGAAGTTACCTTGATTGCGCGCCTCCTCCCAGGGTCGGCCTGCATCCAAAGATTGACAAACTGTAAATGAAAATCATGTTATTCCATATACAAATTAGGGTTAGATGTTAGAATGTCAAAACATAAACCAATAAAAGCATTCAATGCACCATGATTTGGGACAGGAAAAGTAATTATTTTATTAATAACTCAATGATTATAACTTTACAATCAAATTCGGCTACTACTCCAAGAACCTGGTCCAGGCTCCTCTTCACCAAGATCCAAGTGCACCTTTGTATGGCTTCTCCTCTCAACCTTTTGATCTCTTCTTGGGAAGTGAATGGGTTCTGATGGAGGAATAAGGGATAATGGGGAAATGTTGAGGCAATTCTCACAAAAGGGCTAGAATAACTTGGGCAAGGAGGGGATGTGAAACAAGCAGAGTTTCACTGTTCTTATGTCTAGGTGTAAAACGAGACCCCAACACCTCCTTTTATATGGGAAAAGGATGGTTATTTGGTTGGGTGACGGGCTATAGAAGGTGGATTAGTTGGGAAACTACCCAATAGCCCGTAATCTCAACGAATTCCTTGCAACTTTTTATTTTTTGCAACTTTTGCAAGTATACACGAGATGTAATGGTGCAGCATGCATATGTACATGAGTTGCAGTGCTGAAGCAAGGGTATGTACGTGGGAAGTAGTGGTGCAGGGCACGTACATCTTCAAAAAAATGGTTTTTAAGAAGAGCAACTCAGCAATGCTTTGGAAAAAAATGCAAGTAAGAGGGCCAAAGGCTAGGTATGCATGTGTAGATAAATTTAGGGTTATAACAGATGCCCCCTAATGTGTGAGGTCAGAAGAGCATCTGATGGCCAAAATAAATTACAAAATCTTCACCAATGTACGAAACGAGTGAGCCCGGGACCAGAGTTCGAGAGGTGCCATCTGCAAAATAGCAATTGTCTCTCTGAGGCGGGTATACCCATGCTCGGGATGAAATAAATCATGGTTGACAATCAAATACACTACAGATCCATGTCATATAACTACATAAAGTGTATCTGTGAGCAATACATAGTGGATCTACATCTCAAAATCAAATATATACAAGTATAGTATCCATCTTCAAGAATCCAATAACGCCCGATGGTTGGAGATGAGGTTGTCATAGCTCGAGCAACAACTTCAAGATCTTCAAAACTTGGGTAGGAATACAATGTGAGTGTATGAATTCACTACCCAAATGTCTTCGATGGCTCGTCGGGAAAAGACAAGAGGATCTCGATGATTAGGCAAAGAACTTCATTGATTATGAATTAGGACTTGACTAGACTTTCAGGATGGTTGACTCATGAGCTCAAGAGACAAACTGCAGAAAGGTCGACTCAGTTTGGGTGAAAATTTCCTTGGACAAAAGCACAAAAGATGATCAGACTCAGGTAACATGACACTGACATAAGTTTACGATGCAAGAGGCAATGCAAACTCTCCATGTATTTGGAAGAGTAACTAAATGAAGGAGGACACAACTCTATGTAGTGAGAACAACTTCCTAAGGTCATACTATATCCCAATGCTTGATGAAAAAATAGAAGGATGTGCTTTGTCCAAGGGCGACTCATTGTGCTGCCAAAAAAGAATATATATTTCACGTCCCCTCTTTTTGGTTTTTTCAATTTTTTAAAGAGCTTGAAAAAGAATATAAGAATGCTATGTTTCAAAAGAGAAACGAGTGTCGCAAGCAAGCATACTAGTTCCAAGCGCAAGGAACACACTAATTCTCAGAGCAAGGAAACATGTGCGGGAAAAGGACACTCAGGAAATTCTTCTATGGGTCAAGGTGTTAGGTCGCAGAGGAAAAGTGCTACAAGGCTTGCGTATAAGGCATGCTTCAAAGGTTTAGTTGAGAGCAATATGGAGCCAAAATTAGGACAAAGATGCAGAGATGCAAGTGTGATTAAGCAAGACACAATGAAACCCCCTTCAATGTACTTTTAATGAGCCCAGAGAAGGTAAGCTCGGTAGTTTTTTCACATTTAGAGAGTCTGAAAAAAACATAAAAGAAGAATCCAAGGAGTACCTTTTTCGAATATAGTCTAGTCGGTTCAAAAAAGGGGTAAACTGGCACCGAAAATACGCATATTCAAAACCATTATAACGAGTGTGACAAAGACAAGATCACTCGGGAATATTTTCAATTTTAAGGAGTCTGAAAAGAGCTTAACTATGGACTCACTACCTTTTTATGGATTTAGTCTCCTTAGCCCAAAAAGGTATAAAAGTTACTGAGGAGAAATCTCCCGATGAGATGAAACCCCCGAGGCGTACCTTTTTCCTCCATAATCTACAGGCAGGAAAAAGGGGTAAACTCATGCTAGTAGATGTTCTTCTAGACCAATTTAACGATTGTGAAGGAACAAGTTCACTCGACGATCTTTTCAATTTTAGGGAGTCTGAAAAGAGATTAACTATGGACTCCGTGGGGGTTCCTTTTTCGTAAGTAATCTCCAAGGCCCGAAAAAGGTGATAAACCAAAACCAAGGAGAATTTTCCTTTTTCATAAATTTAGTCCATCGGGCCTAAAAAAGGGTTAAACTTATACCTGAGAATACTCTTCTAGTGAATCGAGGTTCCTAGAGCATACCTTTGTTCGTACAATTGACCATCTAGACCGAAAAATGGGTAAACTACCACCGAATAGATATGCCTTCAAATTTGAGTTTGGCAAGCATGAAGGGCAATGAGATCGTTTGGAAATATTTCCATGTTTAGAGAGTCTAAAAAGGGATTAAATAAGACTCCATAAGGTTACTTTTCTCAGTTAATCCAGACAAGATCGAAAAGCATAAATGCAGTCTTGTTGGATGTTGCTTTTGAATTTCAAAGCGAGCTTGAAAGAAAACAAAGCGTGCTCATTTTGGGAGTCCCGAGGGTGAGGCCCAGAGTGATGGTGCATCAGACGACTAAGGCTCAATCTCGTAATCATGACAGGACTAACAAGGACTCTCAAGCGTAAAGTCATTATAGACAGCATGGACGCCAAAATGAAATAAGGATATATCTAGGGCATCCATGTAAAGGTAGGCTCTACCACCTAATCACGACACTTATAAAGCAGCAATGACGGTTCTGTGTCACACTTCGGTGGGATCGATCCTATGGAAAAGCGGAAAATACAACGAGATGCAGAAAGTGGAGGTGAAATACTAACGTATATGCAAAAAGTTGGAAACCGACTTTTTACCAAAGGACCTTGAAAGTAACCCATCTCCCAAAAAGTTACCAAACCAAAATAAAAAGTGTATCATAACATCCAATAAGAAACTCAAGAACGGAATTAAATGATTTCCAAACGACAAAGGGCATCAAAAAAGTGGCAAAAAGGGCCAAAAAAGTCTATAAATAGAAGCTGACAACTCATTTTCACCATTGCATTTTGAAAATTGACCAAAAGGTAAAAAAAATCCCCTTTGCTAAAGAAGTTGATTATGGGAGCTTCAGAGGACGAAACAAACTTCCGCTTGGACCAAGTAAGTACAAATGTATCCCTCCTGCATTTCCATTATTTCTTTTTGCATTTGTTTTTGTTTTTGAGAGGGCGCGCTCTCCCAAAAAGAGGGGCCATGTGTGTGCATGGGTTGTCCAAGGACAACCCACGTATGTACGCAGGCAAAAATAGTCTACCAGCATACATACGCGACTGTGGCCAAAATAGCTCACGTACACCCTCAAAAGGCTTGAAAATTTAAGAATGTAAGAGCTAACTCCCTTTTAATTTGTCATGGAATAGGATGTATGTCCATTGGAAGGAGAGGGGACACGAGGATATTGATATATTGGTCGATGAGGAATTTGTTTCCATTGTCACATTGAAACAATGTGGGTTGTGGAAGTTCTTCCGGTGTGCATTTATGAGGGCACAACCCAGGTTACTAAACACCCTGGTGGACTATTGGCATCCGGATGCAGAGGCATTTATGATAGAGGGGCAGTCATTGACTCCAATGACTGAGGACATATACTTCTTGACTGGCCTCTCGAGGAGAGGGGAACCCGTCAATCTGCGCACCTTTCCCCCCGGGCCTTTCAACTTTGATGACTACATCAAGATGTATTGTGAGGCCGACACTGAGAAGGTAGGTTCTCAAGTGCCCATTCACAAGATCACCAGTTTGACACTGAGGGTGATCTTACTACTTATTGGGCATATTATTTTATCCATGTCCCTTCACCAGGCTTCCTGGATGCACATGCATTGTGTCAATCAGTGCCAGGAGGCACATATCTATGACTAGAGTATGACCACGCTCACATGCATGAAGAGGCAGTTGACAGAGTGTCAAGAGCTTAGCAACAAGAACTTTGGGTTTGGCACTATCCTATGCCTGTTCTTCTTCGAGAGGGTTCCCAATCTGAGTCCCAGAGAGACTGTACAGGGGCATGTGGCCTCCTTCCCAGCAATATGTAGATGGGAAACATTGTTGCCACGACAGGGGGGAGGGAGGACCATAGAGGCCTTCGACGATAAATTATTCCATTGGTGGGCACGACAGATTCCATCTATAGAGGACTACCCCTATGCTGGAATCAACTTCTCCAGGGATCCGGACATGCCCGTACCTGCCGGAGAGGAGTGAGGAGAGATAGGTACATGTTTTTTAAAGTTATTTCATTTTTAATTTCTTTTATATATACAATTTTTATATGCATCAGAGTATTGAATTTTGTATATGTTATGTACAGACGTGGGACTAGTGCGCCCAGTGGAATTCATGAGGAATCGGAAACGTCCTCGAATAGAGGTGAGACCAGCAGCAGCCAATGGACCAGTAGCCACAGGGGGGCCTCTAGCCGAAGAGGCTGAGACAGTATTGAGGCTTGTGGAGCGGAACCTCATCGTGCTCACTCGTACAGTTCCTATGGTCGAGATCAAGGATTTCCCACCTTCCATGCAGCCTCATGTAGTGGGGGTGCCACTGAATTGGGTCCAAATTTTCTGGCATTTGGCCAACGTCGTTGTTCACTATGGCAGGTCCAATAGGCCCCCAGCTTAGATAGGCCAAACTATTATGTGCGGAGGCAACCTTTTGTATATTTTTGAGGGCATAAACCCCGTGATATATACCAAACCTTATTTTTTAGGCGTTCACACCCACCTATGTACTCATCACATTTTGACACACGCACACACACACACACACACACACACACACACACACACACACACATATATATATATATATATATATATATATATTTACATCTTTATTAGTGTTATGGATCAGATTTTTTTATAAATGTATGTACATGTGTATGTGTGTGCTTCTTTTTATGTGTGTAATAAATGTATATCCTAGGAACATGGATATACGTAATGTAATCAAAGTAACATTCTAAGAGACGTACCCTGAGGAAACGTCGATGTAAAGTAGGATCATATACGTGGTAAACTCCATTTAACTGGGACACAACCAACTGAGTATCTAAGTAGACCCGGAGGTAAGAAATGCCATGCGACAAAGCGTCACGAAGCAAATCTATCACTACGTTGTACTCGGCAACATTGTTTGTGGTGTCACCTAAACAAATACCTCTGGAAGATAGCAACTGGCCTCCATGTGTGAAAATCACCCAAGCTGTGGGAGCAAGCCTCCGAGTGTGTTGGCTAGCATCATTCACGAACCCAAAGAATGCCTCTGATTCACTTGACATCTGCCACAGTAAAAAGGAAGACATAAATAACTACATGCCCATAAAATGAAAAAGACAAAAAAATGTATAAGAACTATACATATGTACAATAAGTCACCAGGATACCAACCTAAGAGTAATACTTCTTGAGGTAGAGCCCATTTCTAGGCTCCACCAAGGCATTTCCCTCAAATTTGACCAGACGAAAAGCACCCTTCCTTAAGACCTCTTTCACGATGAAAGGTCTGAACCACATGGGTTTGAACTTGCCTGCCCCCAAGGGATCCTTGTCTTTCTCATAGACCAGGACAAGATCACCTTTGAAGAAAATACGAGGACGAACGAACCGATCATATTGACACTTGACTCATTTCTTATGAGCTTCATTGGCCAAGGCTACATCACGACGTTTCTCATCGAGATGCTCAAGATATAATAGTTGTTCCTCAAGTGGTGAAGTGTATGGCAGTAACTCTACTACCAAATTTAAAGAGGGGATCTAGCACTCAATAGGAAAGACTACTTCCAGCTCGTATACGAGTTGAAAATGTGAGAAATCGGTGGCAGTCTTGACAGACTTTCAGTAGGCCCACAACGCTGAGTACAACATCAAATGCCAATTTGACTTTGCAGAATTGATAGTTCGTTGAAGAATAGTCTTGAGAGACTTATTCATAGCTTCCACCTGACCATTTTCTTGTGGGTAGTAGGGTGATGAATGTTCTTGCCTCAACCCAAGATTTAATGTTAACTCAGACATCATTTTATTTTGGAAGTGACTTCCATGGTCAGTGACAATCTCCTTTGGGATGTCAAACCTTACTACTATCTGGTTAAAAATGAAGAGAGTTGTTATTTCTCCATCATTGTTAAACATTGGCATAGCCTTGAACCACTTTGTGAAGTATTCTACTGCTACGATGATATAATGATGCTCCCTGGTTGAAGTCGGGTGGCATGTAGTAAAATCAATCCCCCACTTAGTGAAGGGACCAACATCGACGACGAGAAACATGGGAGAAGGATGTCCCCTCATCTTCCGAGAGAAGATCTGACACGGGTGGCACTTCTTGATCGACTCAATGCAATATTTGATTAACGTAGGCCAAAAGTAACCGGCACGTAGAATATTTTGGGTTGTTTCCAACCCAGAAAATGACCACCACATGCTTCAGTGTGGCAATTGTTTAGAACAAGCTATGCTTCCTTGTGTATAAGGCACTGACGAAGAATGCAATTTACACATTGACGATACAAAGTGTCATCAAGTATGAGATAGTTTCGTGCCTAATGGCGAATTCATCGACGCTCATCGTAGGAAGCAGAAGCAAGGAACTTCAAAGTTTGGAGATAGACTAGTATATCTCCATACCAAGAGTTTGAAGATGTGATCAGAAAAATATCTCCTTTGATAGGAGATTCTTTGGGCATGTCATCAGTATATTCAACCGGAAGTTCCAAGATAAGTTCCGCAAAGACCAGGGACTTTTTGGATTTCACGAAAACAAAATCCAAGTCAAATTCATGGAGGATTACAATCCATCTATTGTTCTTTCCGCCAATGACTCATCATGTTAACACATATTGAAATGGATTCATGACGGCAATGACGGTGGTCTTGCGAAGCAGAATGTAATGACGGAACCGTTGGACATCATGCATTGTTCCCAAAGAAAGCTTCTCAACATGAGAATAGTTGAGTTATGGCCCAACCAAGCCTCGGCTCAGGTAATAAATGACATGCTCCTCAAGCAGATCATCCTCCTGAATCAAAACCATGTTGATGGTCGACTCTGCAGTGGCCAAGTACAACAATAAATCTTTGTTATAATCAAGAGGTCGAAGCAGAGGGGCAGACGTAAGGGCACATTTCAACACTTCAAAAGAGCGTTGAGCGAATTCATCCCAATAGAAAGGGACTCCCTTTTTCAATAAACACATGAACCCTTTAGTGATCTCAGCATAGTTCACGACAAAACGTCGAAGAAATTTTGCTTTCCCCTATAAGATCTGAAGCTGGGGTATGGTGCACGGTGGAGGAAACTGAACTACCACCTCAACCTTAAGAGGATCGACCATGATCCTTGTTATCGAAACAATGAAACCTAAGAGACAACCTGACGTTACGCAGAAACTGCACTAGTTAAGATTCAAGCAAATCCAATAGTAGCAACATCGTTCGAAGATTAGTTGGAGGTGTGCAGGATGATCAGATCTCTTGCGAGAGCATGATGCTAGATCATCAAGATAAGCCTCAACTATATGTCTAAGGTCGTCGAAAGAAAAATACATGGCCCACTGAAAAATGGCTCTAGCGTTCTTCAGGCCAAAAGGCATCTTACAATAAGAGAACATGCCCCAAGGACATAAAAAATTTGTTTTATGCTGGTCTTCGAGTTTGATCTAAATCTGGTTATATCCCAAAAAACCATCCATGAATGCAAAGATCTCACAGCCTGCACATTCATCGGCAATCTGATCGATGAATGGGGTGGGAAAATTATCCTTCGAATAGGCCTTGTTCAAGTCACGAAAGTCCATGCACGCGCGAATTGTACCCTATTTTTTGTTAACCAGAATGGGGTTTGACACCCATTCTGTCAACTACACGGGGTAGATAAAACCGACTTTAAGTAGTTTCTCTACTTCAGCCTTAATCATTGCCACTTTCTGAGGATTCATCGGATGAAGATTCTGTCTGACCGGCTTCGCCTTAGGATAACTCGTTATCTCATGTTCGACGATTCTTGGATCAATGCCTGGAATTTCCTCGTAAGACCAGGAAAAAACGTCGCGGAATTCCTTAAATAACTCTGTATAAATACGAATCTTTTCAGGGGAGCAGTCTGCTTAGACGAAAATATTCTCCATGACGCCAGGGGTTCTGGAGATATCTATAGGAATCGTTTCATCGATACTCACCATATTACCCTCGGTGTAAACGGTGTGCGTAAACAAGGGATTAATAGGACAAAACCTATCTCCATTCATAGTCAACACAAATTCACCTGCCTCTATTCTTCTTAACTCTGGGAGGAAGTAAGATCTGTGATGGAGATCATCCCAAGGTTTGTTTGGACCAGTCAATGCCTCGATAATCGCCTCATCTTAGGGCAAGACCAGGTCTAAAGAATCTATAGTGGCAAGAGAACCTTGAGCCCAAATAAGCTCAAGAACGAGATCTAACTCTTGTGCAAGAGTCAGATCGGGGTCGGTTGAAGCTTGTTGGAAAATGTTGTATGAAACTTCTGTCGCGAACAAGGGCATGGCCATGCCAGAATGCCCTGTCCCTTCCATTGAATATGATGGGGAAGGAAGAGTCCACGGATCGTGAAAGTAATTCGTTCGAAACGATGACATTTGAAAATTTTCAGCCCTAGGCTGGTCGGGGGAAGCCAATATAAGATTGACATCCCATGAAGGAGGCGGGTAATCGAAAGTACCCATCAACGATGGACACAAAAAAAACCCTGTGTTGACAGTGTCGCGCTGAGGATTATCAATCATCGGGACCATGCACACCCTCGATGAAGGGTCAGGACGGGAGAAGGACAACTGGTCAATGGTCACGATTCAACCTTCGTATGGAAACAACAAGAGTCAAAAGACTGTAGAAACCACTATATGCATTGCATAAGTGCAACTCCTTCCTAACAAAATATTATAGTCGAGAGGCCCATCGACCACTTCAAATTTGACGCACACGGTCTTTCCCCCTAACTGCATGGGGAAATAAGGAATGATTCCATGTGGTCTGAACGAACGACCGTTGAATGTCATAAGCAATGTAGGTGATGGAGACAAAATGAGTTGGCCAATGGCCTTCCAACACGCTAACAATATCACGCAAGTCGAGGCACCCTCGTCAACCACCATGCAGAAGATATTCCCAGAAAAATATTTTGTGGCATAATCCACTACTATCTGAAACACAACGTGGTAAGGAAGATGAGGTTTCAAGTCGGTTGGATTGAGAAAAATCACTTACGGGTTACACGTCTCCGCAGATACCAAGGTAGATAACAGGGATTTTCTCTGCGAAGGGCAACTCTTGATGACCTCCAAAGCAAACATCGTGCAAGGGGTTTGTGCCAAATCCTCTACAAAAGAATAGTTTGGGGCCACCCTCGCATTCGTATTATGAGAATATTTCTTGAACGCACCTTTGGGGATGCATGTCATTGTTTCGCCCATCGTTTTCTCAATCTGGAGAGGAACTGGTGGGTTTGTGGCTTCTTTACCCTTTTCGACAGATTCTGGCATTCCATAATCTCGGGACATGATCGTTATATGAGCATCATCTTTAAACATGTAAACATTCACGGTTGAGGTATTACCAGTAGATGCAGGGGATCCCTGACTGCCCCCTTCCACGCTCGAAGATGTTGAGGCTTGAGCCATGTTTTGCCCATGTGGAAATGGGTTCATCAACACATCAGGTTTTTGTTGCGCCAATAGCTTTTGGGCCTCCACAAGTCAGGGGCACAGGTGAGTCGGGTGGTCCTCTGTGAAAAGGTTACACAGATACTTCAACTTTCTCTTCTCTGTTTTTCCCACCAACATTGTTATTAGCCTTTTTGTCCCCTTTACCCTTCTTGTTCCATTGTCTTTTTTTTCCTTCAGGCTGTTGGCTGGCCTTCGGGTTCATCGACTGCGCACTATATGCATATGACGTTTGGGTAGGGGGAATAGTAGAAACAGAGTTTTGGTTGGTCGTCGTCTGTTGTATCGACAATTGTTGCAATTGATTTGACAACAGATCTGTGGACTTTCCTAGTGATGAGACCACTATACTATCAACACGTGTTCCAAACTTTTGTATGGCCTTGTTGAGGATGAACCGTGGCGCATCTGAAAAAATATCATAGAGTAAGACAGACTAAGAGTAAATCAGTTCGAGTTGTTGTGCTCTCATTATCGCCTCCTCCTCTAAAAACACTCCCTAAGTTGCAACATCATTGTCTACAGCTGGTACCAAGGACTTCAAAAACCACTCTAGCAAGAAATTCGGTGGGACCTATACCTTAATCAAGCTCTTCCAACGCCTCCATTCTCAGATGTGATCAGATATGATCGACCTCGGTCTGCTCAAATTTGGTCAGCAATTCGGTGTTGGCATCATATCTCACGGGTAGCTAGAAATGGTTTAGGAAAACCATCACCAGGTCATTAAAGTAAGAATATCTTGAGCGGTCAAGCTCAATATACCATTTCGCGGTACCCCCAATAAGAGTGAGTTGAAAAAATTGCAACTGTACTGAGTCATCTCGCAGCGACTTGGACGAGCACCATAAGTGGAAAGTTGTCACGTGATCACCTGGGTCTTCGCCAGGCTTGCCTTCGAATTTTGGAATATTCGAGAGCAACTTAGTTGGCATGGGGGGCCAACGTGGATCATGACAAATCGGGTTATTAAGCAACCTTAACAATTCTAGAAACGGTAGCTTGGGTTGGGTACTATGTACAGTAAAAAGGGAACATGGAGTTTGACTAGCACTAGGCTGCCAGGAAAAGTTGGGTTGTTGGCCAAGGTTCTAGTAGAAACCATGGCCTTGACCAGCATACGAAAACTGTGTTTGTTGGGAAATCCTCGGCTAACTCCCATAATTGGACGACGTGGGTTGGGCGGGGATTTCTCCCTGCGTTGTGTTCCAAGTATTTTGGAAGGGGACGCCCCCAGCCGATCTGACGGGCATAGGTACTGAGCCCTGCCCAGGGTTCCATTGGCCATGGAAAGGGTTTCCCCGGACCGGCATCCCTTGTAAAGGAACTGATCCCTGCCAAGGATTCCAAGGTCCTTGTGAGGAGAAAACTCCTATACTTTCCCCTTGCGTAGGAAAAATACCCTGCACAGGATTTTGTTGTCCAAAACCGGGGTTTCCCCCAACTGAGATGGCAGCTAAAGAAAAGGCGTTATTACCAAATGCACTGAACAAAGAGAACGACATGGATCCCATCGACGTAGTGTAAGATGAAGGTCCTAAACTGCCTACTCCAAATAATTTGTAGTTAGCACTCAGCGCGATAGGTTCTTAGAAAGAATTACCGAGTGAGGGGGACGGAGGAGGTATGTGACCTCCACCGTAAGGGATAGCATTAAAGGAGACCAAGGTGACTCCAGTAGACCCTTACATGAGAGAGTTTCAGCTCCTTGCCTCTAGACCGATGGTCTGTAAGGTGGAGTAGGTAAGGAATGAGTTCGAATCAAAGTTGGGCATCCCATATGAGAATGGGGGACCCATCGCACTCTGCGTAAATGGAGTAGTGGTCGTCGCAAGTGACAGTATCGGACCATTTCCCAAGGTAGAGGGAGTCGAGACCACTATGGTCCGAACTGGAGAAGGTGGGTTAGGACGAAACATACAACTGTAGTAGTAGTCGAAGAGGGAGTGTGAGGACTCCCTGACGAAGTAACAACATTTTCTTCCATGGTTGCTTGTAATACTATCTAGAGCTCGACAGGTGTCACCCTAGGAGGGACAACTTGTACTAAGATTGGCATCAACAAGTCAGTGATTGAAGGGTTGGCTGGCCCAAGAGTTTCCGCTCAAAGATCAGAAACAGTGGGTTCCTCTGGAGTCGAGTAATCTCCTCTCGGAGCAGGCTCGAGCACAGTTTTCTGCGGCTCAGTCGCTTCGAATGATCCTTGTTGGTCAATTCTTCGTCGTAATGGTGGTGATGGTGGCTATAACGGTACCGGTGGTAGGCCCTGAAGCCTTCGTGACTAGCAGAGCTCTTGATATTCCACTTTGTGAAAATATCAACGACAAAGTAACGCTTTAACTATCATTTAAAACGAAGCACACACTAGAAAAATTCCTATAAGATAAATCAACCAAACCACTATCTAGTAGGAAGAACAGTTATGCCAACCAACACTAGAGAAACTTATCAGTGTAAGTGCAACTCAAACATGAAAGCTCCCTCTGAGTATACTCTGCAAAGTGTGACCCGACGTTTTCCCTAGGTACCACGGTATACCCCCGCAATCACCTATGTAAGTCCCTAGAAAACGGGCAACTAAGTTGCCAGCTCACAAACGGTCAGTAGGTGGGTACAGTCGAAAATCAGGCGGATCACAATGAGAAGGATAAAAATTCTGAAACATATTGAGGGTATCGAAATCGAGTGGTCTAGAAGACAACAAAGGATCTCGAATGGATTCGAGGTCCACGAATATCTGTAGGCAAATGCAGGTGATAGTATTCCCACAATAGATCCTCAATATGTCTTCCCCACTACGTTTAGTATAGCTTTGAAGGGGTTATCTTCGTTGTAACACCTTGTTTCCCCCAGTTTGTAAAAATAACTATACTGGCCAAGAACTGTGGCAAACTCAAAAATGTGAATGTGTGATGTGAATGGACCTTGTGAAAAAGGTCGATGAATGTAAATAATATTATGAATATATATATATATTGCAGGACTGCTGAGAGGGGATATACTGAAAAAGAGACCACGATGGCTGAAGAATCGTGGTGGAAGGCACCTGGAAAGGTGGCATTAACTTCCACTGAAACCAATACCGTATTTGAACTTCACTGGCCCAGAGAACCAAGAGCAGCTCGCTGGCCCAAAATAATTTACTCGCAGGTTAGTAGGTAGAGAGCTCCTTGGGAATTAATGAGGGATGGCGGAAGTGAACCACCCATCTGTACGAGCCTCGGGCCTGACCACAGCGAGGTAAATCACGCCACATGCAACATCGCAAGGGGGAAATGCGTGAGGAAGGAGAGAGCAGGGGCAGACGTGAGGGAAGGAGGAAGAACTCTGGAGATATGCAAAG
>JASDQU010820061.1:21772-35094 GCA_032191745.1 Picea mariana
ATGCAGAGTTACTATAAGCTCACTGAGGAAGATATGGAGGAAATAACAAGGATCGAGGCTATGAGTTTCATTTTAGTTCACTGCTAATTCTCATTTCCTTCATTGCTTGGGGGATGCTAGAAGGAGTGACCTTCCCTAAAATTGAGTCGTCTCAACCACTAGTTGTGAAGATCACTACACTATGGTATTCGAGCGACATGGCGAAGCAATGGCAATCAAATGCGGTGTTCCACACCTATTATCTGCAGTTGAAGATGGGCATTGAATCCTTCCCTTGCATGACATCGAATACACTGCATCGGTTCAGGCCACTTGCGAAGTTCCACGCAGATAGGCATTTCATATATATCACTGTGCATAGAGATGAAAGAAGGAGGAGATGCAGAGTTACTATAAGCTCACTGAGGAAGATATGGAGGAAATAACAAAAGAATGGCCTGCAGAATTATTGGTACCAGTAGAACAAGTAGAACTATCCGACCCCAACCTCATCGGAAGTCCTGTAGTCACTCGAAAAGAATATGATGCACCCAACAACAGCAAGAAGAAAAATAAAGAAGATGTACAGGAACTTAACAACACATCAGAAGAGATTGCATCAAAATCACCTAAAGGAGGAGGCGATGATGAAGTGGACAAAGAAGAGGATGAAGGGAAAGAAGACAAGTAGAAGCAGGGTGAAGTAACATCGCCTAAAGATCCTCTCGAAGAGACAGAGACATCCAATAAAGGAAAGGTTTCCCCAAAGAAACCTACATCGCGGAAGAATTCAAAAGCCAATAAACTGCCATTTCAAACTGTGCTAATGGTGGATGACATTGACCTTATCATTTTTGTTGTGTTAGACACCTCGAAGGATATCTTGCAGGGAAGTGAATCCAAACAGGAGACAATGTTTGACAGGATCAAAGTAGAGCTTAAAGGAGTACAACAGGCTCTCTATTTGAGCCGCACAGTGTTTGTTGTGCCACCGCCATCAGAAGGAACAGAGTTGGGAGATGAGCTTACCCAGCTACGCAGATCAACAGACTTGACAGAAGCTCACCTTCATTGTGTCTAGGAGGAAAAGGAAGAGGCCACAGAGGCTCTAAAACAAGAAAAAGAGGAATCCATAGATCAACGTCGGGTTGCCCAACAAGAAAAAGATGACCTCCAGGCGAAGTTTACAGAGGATAGAGCGCAGATCCAGAAGGAGAAAGAATAGTTTCTCGCAGAGTATATGGGAGTTAAAGAAGCAGTCACCAAAGCACTTCACTCTGCGACAAGCTTAGAATAGAGGGAAGAAGAAGCCACTGAGAGACAGGTGGGGAAGCTCGTTGAAGCCATTCAACAGCTCCAAGCACGAATAGCAGAACTGGAACTACAATCCATGCCAAGCACTCTACAGGAAGTGCGAGATTAGAGAGAGGAAACTACCCAGAGCGCAGTTGAGAGAATCAAATAATTGACCTTGGAATGCAAGAAACTCATCAGTCTAAGTGCGCAAACCTATGAGTTTCTTGTAGAGGACCCTGAACTAAGGACATTGGAGTCACAGCTCCAGGAAGCAAAGCAACAAACAACAATAGTGCAAGCACAGTTGAAGCTACTGTCACCGGTTGAGAAGATGAAAAGGTCACAGGAACAATGCACGGTTCAGTAACAGGTCCATGCCATCCAGAGTGAAGTCATGGAAGTGACCTAGAGGCTCCAGCCAGTGCAGGATGAAGCTTGCAGACTTTTTGAGGAGATTGAAGGACAAGGTGCAAAGCTAGATCAAGTAGTCACCATGGTAGAACAACGCTTGGAAGGACCTGCCACCGAGAAGGTCATTCAAGAGTTCACCGAGCAGGAGGCTCTGGCGAAACAACAGGTTGAAGTAGCTCAAGCCAAGCTCGAGGCTTTCGAGGCAGAGTTACCCAGATCTAAGTGACTCGTGATGAGTCATAGGTGAGTGTTGGGGGCCTCTTGGCCCTTGACCAGGTTTTGTGGAATTGCTAGTCATGTTTGACCAATTTTGGGACTTCGACAGGCTGGCCGAAGATGGAACGCCAGGAAAAGTGGAGATCGCGGGATCTCGCTCCCTTTTGTGGGCCTTTTTGGGTTTAGGGTTTATGTAACCGGTATGGGATGTCGACCCATGGGTTTACCCATGTTTAGGCCCCTTTTGTAATGTATAAATAAGTAGCTAGGTGATGTGAGAAGTAGTGACCAGTTTGAAAGTGCTAAGTGCAAGAGTTTGATATATGTGCTTTGTGCATACTGTGTGTTGAGAACTTGCAGAGCTGAGTGCAAGTGATTGTAAAGAGGCTTTGTGTTGTTCCAAGCTCGGGGAAGGAGGATCTGTCGAGGTGCACGTAGATCTCCTGTTCTATGCGGAGTTTGTTTTGTGGCTCTGTGCATGTGAGAAGATTGAAAGAAGATAATAAAGAAGACAAAGAGTTGGTGGACGTAGCCCCACACTGGGGGTGAACCACGTATATCCTGTGTTATGGTTTCTTTGTGTGATTAATGTGATTTATGTTTAGTATTGTCATCTTTTTGTATGTTATATGCATTCGATATAGTATCTTAGTTCTTATTAATATGAATGAATGCTATATCTGATCTATTTCCATGTGCTAAGTGCTTGGATGTGTTAGATCTTGTTGAATACTGCGATGCTCTGTAATTAGGGTTTTACCTGCGATGTGCATAAGGGTTAAATGCTAATGAATGCTAACTGCTAAGTGCTCTTTTTAGTATTGTAATCATAGATCTATGTCCCATCTAGGTTGTAGACACTTGAGTCCTGCAACCCCCCCTGCCTCTACCTCGGGTGAGACTTCATATGCTTCGAAGGTGTTGCCGAAAGGGTCGGTAGTTAGGGTTTTGTTGGTGCATTGTTGAAGCGTTGAACCTTAGGTCTGCCCCTGTGCCAATAGTGTGTTTCCTCCTATGCACACCTTCAAGATATCTCTACTGAACTTTATGAGTCAGAAGAGACTCTGTCGACGCACACCTTGCGGAATCTTATGCACTCCTTGCATACAAAAGTTTTGCGTTATCTCTTATGAGCTTCTGAGTCGAAGCAGAATCTCTCACGCACACCTTGCAAACACCATGCACTCCTTGCACTTGCTCATAGAAGAGAAACAATTGAAACTTATCTAATATCTCATAGATTCATACATTCAACCATATAAATGCATCCATAACATAAAAACAAGTAAATAACAGTGAATTGTAAATAAACAGAAAGTCTACTATTCATTTGTTCAGATAGACACAACAACACCAAACATTTGGAACAATGTTTCTCTTTTATATTCATTCAAATTCTATATGTACATGGGCTCATACATGCTCTTCAGTAACTCTACAACTCTTAGCTACAATGGAAACAACAACCATGTGAATAACTTCAACAACAACTAGCAGCAACAGCTATCAACCTTCAAAAGCCTCTTCTGGGCAACAACACATTTTATTTATACAACACGAGCTCATATATATTTCCCTCCAAGATACCTTAGCGTTATCCTATTGAATTAAAATCTTTCAACTACTAAGGATTTATTACAATAAATGTTCGAGACAAACAGATAAGAGTAAGCGCTTCGAATCTATACTGCAACTAGCTACATTAAAGCAAATACATCTCCCATTCTCCGATCTTCTCTATTTTACCCATTCCCATAGGGGATCCTACCTTTTTATTTGGTTTCTTGTTGTTGCACATTACTTTTTGTTTCTCACTTTGTTATAGCAGATTTTTCCACACTCCATGCATCTTGCTTTGATGGCCTTCCATTTCCCTATGCAGACTTAAATTTCCACTTTTGTGTCCACTCCAGAGAAAAAATACACTTTTTTATCCATGTACGCAACCTGCCAGTTATACATCTCACGTACGTATGTGGGATTCTCCATTACAACCCGCGTACATCGGGTTTGGTGCACAAAAAATAAAAAAAATGCATCAGGTTTTCGTGCCATGTCACGAGATCTATGATCATTGACCTTCCATATATTGGAATCGCTCTGACTCAACCTTTCAATTCCATTTGGAGTCTATAAATTGATCCATATCCAAGCCTTGAAGACACACAAAATTCATCATTAGATTGAGAGAAAAGATACTCTGGAGAAATTTCACCTCAATTGAGTCTACATCCCTTTGTCCTTAAAACTCTGAACTTATTGTGCTCACCCCCAACCTCTTCCTATATTGTGATGGAGAACTTCATTGACTCCTACTTCTGAGCTTACCTTTATGGAGGATTGAAGTGTTGGAGGTCCACCTGGAGGGACTTAGTTTCTCAGTTCCAATATGTGTCATTACAAAAGTTTGTCACCTATGTACTTGTGTTGATTACATTAATAGAAATATTCTTTTCTCTTCTAATTGATATCTTGAAAATATTTATATTACTTTCCATGGGTGTATTTTTTATGTATGTTAATGGATTATGTTGATTTATATGCTGACATTATATATCATTACCACATTCTCTCGTATCTTGGTTGTTGAAGACAAGTTTCACGTATAAATCTTTGGGTCGTGTGCTCAATGGTGGTCTTCTTTGAACGTCTGGACGAGGTAGGTTTCTAGACTTCTCTTGTTATCATTTCATTTATATATCATACTTGAGATTATATTTGATTTATGGGTGTCATTCCATCTGTTGTGGTTTTCCCCTAGCCATAGAGAGATTTTCCTCGTAACAAGATTGGCGACTCCACTGGTCTCAGATGTCGCAACCAGCCATTGCAAGTCCTGCTAGAAGCACAAGTCCAATCACTATGAGTCATATTGGGATTAAGTCACCAACCTCCGCAATTCATGTTGGATACCTGTCACCAACCTTTTTCAGTCATGTTGGAGACATGTCACCAACCTTTGCAAGTCATGTTGGAGACCTTTCACCAGCCTCTGCAATTCATGCTAGGGACAAGCAACCAGTTGTTCCAATTCATATTGGGGGCACAACTCTAGTCATTGCTAGTCACAATGGACAAACATCACCAAACTTTGCAAGTCATGTTGGAGATATGATACTAGCCTCTACAAGTCATGCTAGGAGCATGTCACCGGCCAATGCAAGTCATGTTGGGGGCATTGATATGATTGAGAAGCCTAGATGTATATGATGTAAGGCCAAGTTTCTTTGTAGACTTTGAAAAGTAAATCACCTAACTCGTTTGAGCTCTTCTATTGCAGTGGTATGAGAAGTGTGGTCCTTTTCTAGTGGCCCTTCGGGTTCTGATTTGTCTTTGGTTTCACAGCATTCTAATCCTTCTTTGGTTGATACAACGGTCACGCCGATGCAATCTTCGGTTGAAACCACTCCTTTTTTGGGGGAGTGATGCATCTCTTGACCATGTTGTCTCGCATCCTATTCAACCAACAGTTGTGTCGATGCAATCTTTAGTTGACACCACTCCATTTTTGGGGAGTGATGTGTCTCTTGACCATGTTGTCTCACATCTTGTTCAAACAGTGGTCATGCCGATGCATTCTTCGACCGACACCACTCATGTCTTGGGGAGTGATGCATCTCTTGACCATGTTGTCTTGCATCCTATTCAACCAACGGTTGAAGAAGTGGACATGCCAATGAAATATTTGTCCGATCTCACTCTTCTCTTGGAGAGTGAAAATTCTATGGAAGTAACATTGTCGATGCAATATTCGTTCAATCCCACTCTTCTTTTGGGGGATGATGCAGATTTTGACCATGTCCTTAGCATTTCTAGTTATGTACCTTCTAAACAAGGGAGCATTCCACTCTCTCTTAGTACGCTCCCTCCAAGTCCTAGGATGGTTTCCTTTGATTGGAATGATCTTGTAGAGCCTTGCCTTCTTTCTTATGCACCCTTCCAAATAATGGGCACTCGTCAATATATTGTAGATGAAGGATCCTCTGCAAGCATTTTTTCCTCCTCAGCTTGGCAAGTTTTGGGTTCTCCCAAGCTTGTGATAGCTACCAATGAGTTGTTGGATTTCGACATAAGACCTACATGGGAGCCCTAGCCTCCCCCATTATATGTTTCTTAGAACAACACCCTAGAGTCTTAGTTAGGCTCTTTTCAAACTCCAAAAAATCAAAATATTGTCGAGTGAACTTATCTATTTCACACTATTTAAATGGTTTTGAAAGGACGTATATTTGGTATAAGTTTAACCCTTTTCCGAACCAAGTAGACTACTTACGAAAAATGAATACTCTAGTCTCCATCGGCTAGAAGAGTTCTCCTGGGTATTATTTTATACTTTTTCGGACCTAGGGGACTAAATCTACGAAAAATGACACTTTTGAGTTAAGTTTTAATTGCATCCCATTATCCTTCTTTAATTGTTGAGCCTATTGTCGGCTCCCTCTTTCTCTCTATAAGCCTCTTTCCCCATAAATTATCATCACTAGACAAGCAGTTCCTTTTATATATCCTTTGTAGCTTGACATCCCTTTACCCGTAGAGGAAACATTCTCCCGAGTGTCCATGCCCCACATGCACCTCCCTGCATTGAGCATAGGTATGTTTTGCTGCTCGAAACTAGTTTCTTACTCGCGACACTCATTTCCTCTCCTATATCATATCATTTATTTTCCTATGAAAAAACAAAAAAAAGACATGTGGGAAAAGAATAGTATCTCATATCGGCGGCAGTAGTGTCTCCTTTGAACAAAGAAAAAAATCTTGAGTCCATTTTATCCAAGGTTTGGGTTTAGCATGACCTTAGGAATTTGAGCTCGTTACTTATATTCTACTCCTTTGACTGTTTATTGTTCCAGTCCCTATGGAGATTTCGTTGATGCCTCCTTTTTGCAAACTTTTTCCAATGATCAGTGTTAAGTATTTGCTTCCTGATTTATCCATTTGTCTCATGCTCTTGTTCAAAGGAAGTATAATCCTATGTCGGCCATTCCTTAGAACTCTTGACTTTGCATGTGAGCCATACCCTCAGTGTATCTCAAAATCACATGAATTTTTTGTCCTACCTTGCACCCAACTGGGCCTACTTTCATAATTGGTAGGTAACCTTGAACTCAATAGATGACAACTCCTCATTGGTTGCTGACTGGGGGGTTTCCCTTGGGTTCGACGGTAACAAATATATTCACACATTGGGGTTTGTGCAGTGTCTTGGATTCCATTATCCCTATTGGTGGTTTCCTCACCTTTTTCGGCAATCTTTCTCGTTGGTTGTTATTCAGAGGATCTCTTTCATGCACTACTTGCATATGGTGCATGCAAGAGACTCACGTGGTCGTTGGTTCACGAACATCCTATTCGTTCGAGCTCCTCCTAATTATCGAGATAATTATTTGTACCTCCCAATGGATGATGATAGATGCCTTAATGTTCTCCTTTCAATGGGTCTCCTTCCATCGACTTTAGCTCATCTATTCTGGAATCGAGATCAAGAGTCCTATGAGTACCTACAGGCTTGTAGTCATCAGTGGTAGGTTCTCCCACCATTGACATTTGGGAATACATCAATGTCTCTTGATCGATGGATTCGTCAAGTGTTCGACCTCAACACACTTATTCACACTTGTTGAATGTACTCGATGCCTTGACACCTACTTTCATTATCAGTGGGTTGTCTCGCATTTGTTAACGGTATACCTTAATGATCGATAATCAAATGAAGTCTCATTGTGTTCGACTTCGACTCCTTTATTCACATAATGTAGACATGCACCTTTGGCGGATAGTGTAGAAGATCGCCAACTTACAGTAGCAACACCCCATCTCTGTTGTTGTCTTTCATTGGGCCAATACCTATATGAATTCAGTGATCATGAAAGATCAAATTGTACTCCATTGTACACAGATATCTTCTGTTGATTTTCCGACTGGACTCCACTATGTATTTTTCGTGACTATGACATCCTATGGCATATGTCCACTTTGTATTGGTTATTCATGGCCATGAACAACTATTTGATATATATCCACATGGATCTGCAGTGTAATTCAGATTGGAAGCCATGTGTACAAATTCAATATGGATTGTAATATTCTCATGAGTAACTAGTACTTCCAGATGAGTCTTCATTACTCCACTTATGGGAATTATAATGTATTTCGACCATCACAGATACTCCTCTGACCTCACACATTATAGGGAATCTGTTATAGCATATTTTTCCACACTCCATGCATCTTGCTTTGATGGCCTTCCATTTCCGTCTACAAACTTAAATTTCCACTTTTTTGTCCACTCCAGAGAAAAAATACAATTTTTTATCCATGTACGTGACCTACCAGTTATACAACTTGCGTACGTATGTAGGATACCCCATTAGCCTGCATACATCGGGTTTGGTGCACAAAAAATAAAAAAAATGCATCGTGTTTTTGTGACATGTCACTAGATCTATGATTCTTTACATTCTATTTACTAGAAACACTCTGAATCGACCCTTCAATTCCATTTGGAGGCTATACATTGAGCCATATCCAAGCCTTGAAGACACACAAAATTCATCAGATTGAGAGAAAAGATACTCTGCAGAAATTTCACCTCGATTGAGTCTGCATCCCTTTGTCCTTGAAAGTTTGAACTTCTTGTGTTCAACCCCCAATCTCTTCCTATCTTTTGATGGAGAACTTCATTGACTCCTACTTGTGAACTTGCCTTTGTGGAGGATTGAAGTGGTGGAGGCTCATCTGGAGGGACTTAGTTTCTCGGTTCCAATATGTGTTGTTACAAAAGTTTTTCACCTATGTACTTTTGTTGATTACATCAATAAAAATACTATTTTCTCGTCCAATTGGTATCTTGCAAATATTTATATTTATTTCCATGGGTTTATTTGTTATGTATGTTAATGGATTATGTTTATTTATATGTTGACACTATATATCATTACCACATGCTTGTGTATCTTGGTTGTTGAAGACAAGTTGAAAGTATAAAGCTTTGGGTTGTGTGCTCAATGGTGGTCTTCTTCGGACGTCCAGACAAGGTAGGTTTATATCCTTCTCTTGTTAGCATTTTATTTCTATAGCATTCTTGAGATTATAATTTATTTATGGGTGTCGATCCATCTGTTGTGGTTTTCCCCTAGCCATAGAGAGATTTTCCTCGTAACACACTTCCACAAATACCTTGTTGTTTTATGTATTTATCACTCCTAATGCATGAAAACCATCAAAATGAAAGGTGAAGCATATGTTTAAGTGTTCATTAATGGTTGTGTACCTACCACCTTGTATTTTCCAACCACATGTTCCCTCGTGAAATTGGAACTGATTTTCTTGCAACTTGAGTAACCACCTCCTCTCTTGATTCTTTCATTATTTCCAATTAAGATAAAAATATTAAAAACAAAAATTTGTGGGAACGAAAATATCTATTATAATTTATGGATTTTCCACCACAAGTTTTTAATATTTCAAGACCCTTTCTGGCCTTGAAGCTACATATTCGGTTTTGTTCCATCCATGGTGGTGATATTATACCATTGATGTTAAATGATTTAGTGATGATGTATTGAGATATTGAGGTACACTGGCATTACCTTCTTATTACTGAGCCATGATCCATTTTTATAATGTACTTACTTGATTCATTCATGAGCATTGGTATGACTGACTCATGAAAGAAAGGATCATTATATTACAGTTTGTTATGTGTGTAGGCAGTTTGCTTATCCTCTATCAGATAGGTGAATTCCTCTCTAGGTTCTTAAAAGTCCTTCTTGATGTAATATATTTCAGCCATGTGATTCTCTACTAACCTCATACATTAAGGGGCATATGTTATTAATACAACTTTGGCATGCATGCACATAATAAACAATTTTATCCTTGGAATACATTAACTAGTGGTCTACTTAGTATGGAATTGACGAAATGGCCTAGAGATTTGGAATAATATAAATTCCCTTGACCTTGAAGACCTGCACTTTTTTCTCTTTGAATTGAATATGACTACACTCGTGCAAGATAAAACTCGTGCAATCCACTTTGAAATGGTCAAATTTGATCAATGAGTGTATCAATGTTGATTTAGTCATATTTGATCACTTATAGTGCAAAAGCAAAAATACTTTAGGATGGTTTTAGAATGTGCACTTATTCTTCAAATGAAAACCCTAGGAAAAACCAAAAGCTTATAAGGCCTCCTTCACATGGAGCAAATATCTTGGGTTGGACATCAACATTGAACTTATATTACTCTAATTCTAATGGGGTAAATATATTGGTTTGGCCATTAGCACTAAACTTATGTTACTCTCATTCAAATGATAACACCATTTACATCCTTGTTTTCTACTTGCATATCATTAGAGGAATATTGAGAGAATATCTTGAATACTATTTAAGAGAGTTTGGACTAGAAAGACCCTTAAGAGGAACAAGCCCCAAGGAGAAGGGATTTGGAGCTACTATATCATAGCAAGGTACATATCTATTATTGTGAATCTTTTATTCTTGTAATGGAATCCCCTTTATTTCCTCCCCATATTTACTTATATCGATTTGGTGTTACTTTTCATGCATTTATTTTCATTGAATCATCAAATATATTAGAAGGTTGTCTATCTTGTTTTAATGAGTTAGATCTAGGGTTTTTCCATTGTAGACTAGGGGAAGGGTTTTACTTGTCTTCTCTACAAGTTTTACCTACTCAAGCTATCATACTCCCCCCTCCTACGTATTCAACTCAATCACACTTGGAATACTCTTCAATGGGAGCACATCATAGGTTCTTATGTTTCCCTCTCTCTTAAACCCTAATTTAATTTATTTCTTGCTTACTTTTCTTGATAGAGTTAAAACTTCTACTTTCTTATTGTTTGTTATTAGCAAACCAATGTTTATGACCATAGATGCATTATAACATCAATGTTAAGTCATATTTTCAAATATATATATATATATATATATATATATAAGTTACTAGGCTAGGCTCATCTCAACCTTGTATCCATTAAACATGACAATGGATCATATTCCTTAAAGTGTAAATATTTACATAAATTTTTGCATAGATAAAAAAAAATCACCTTTAAAGATTTAATTCCTCTCCATACATTCTTAATAAATTCAAAGTTAAAAAAAAATAATTAATCATATAATTCAATAGCATGTCTTTACATAGATTTATTTTATTGCATCACTAAACTTTCGTAACTTATTTTGTATATATAAACTATATTAATTTTATTAATTTATATCACAATTCAATTAGCATGTCTTTACATATATTGTTTGTATTGCATCCCTAAACTTTCATAACTTATTTTGTATATATAAACTATATTAATTTTATTAATTTATGTTATAGAAAATTTGATGGTTTTCTTTATTATATCGAAAATTAAGATACCCTCAACTTAAACTTTAAATTATCAACTTGACTTTGTTATCTATATTTCACATTGACACTCTCGGACACTAAGATTTCCTTTAAATTTATAGAGCCCTAACTAACTCAAAGATTTCGTTTTAAATTTATAGAATCCGACTATTCAATACAACAACTCAACTTCATAATTTCCCAAAAGACTATAAGCAAATTCACAAAAAAAAAAAAGAGCAAAGCTCTCTTTTTAAAAATGAATGATGTATACGAGCGTTAAAAAAAGGCAAAGCTCTCTTTTTTAAAATGAATGATGTATAGACGTCTTTTTATTATTGCGATTTTTTGTTTTAAAATCTTAAACTAGCATACTTTCTAAACGAGAAAATGAAAATGTCGAAATAATAAAAGTAAAATAAATAAAACTTATAAATACAATTTACAAATTTTAAGAAGGTATAATACACTAAACTTGAACTATTCTTAAACCATAATCCAACTAATGTAAAATATTATTATTCCAAATTATGATACATAATATTATTTTAATTTTATGAATTTAGTTATATATTTTTTTAAACCTTTAAAAGGTACTTAAAAATCTTTTTTTTTTAAATCTTATTCATATTAATTATGAATTTATAATTTAAATGATTCTATGTTCATTTTCAATATATTTAAACTCATTGTCTATAAATTTAAATATCTTTATGTAATCATGAATAATTTTGATTTATTCTTGATAATGATTGAATATCTAATATTAATATAAATGTGCAATGTATATAGACTCAAAAATATTATTGTATGACTTAAAGTGATTACAGTTTATTCTTCTTTATAAATCTAAACATATGTTTTGATTTATTCTTGATAAGGATTGAATATCTAATCTTAATACAAGTTTGTAATGTATATAGACTCAAAAATATTATTGTATGACTTAAAGTGATTATAGTTTATTCTTATTTATAAATCTAAATATATGTTTTGATTTATTCTTGATAAGAATTGAATATCTAATCTTAATACAAGTTTATAATGTATATATACTAAAAAATATTCTTGTATGATTTAAAGTGATTACAATTTATTCTTCTTTATAAATCTAAATATATGTTTTCCAAGGAGAGACTGATTATGGATTATGATGCACACTTATATTATGATGCACACTTATATTATTTATACATCTAAATATTATTTTCTTTGCTTTGTTCTTTTATGATGCATGTTTTACACTCAATATACACATAAATACCATTTTGTCTTTGTGATGTATTTTTTTCATTGTTTATAAATTCAAACTATGTAATTTGGTTAGTTTATGTTCCTTTCATTTGGCTACAAATCAACATTAATTTAACTTAATGGATGGAGCATCTTAGATTGGATTCACTTAGTTTATTGTAAAATATTATTATCACAAATTATGATGTAAAATATGACAAAGTTAGCAATAATATCATAATATCATTGGTAGGTGTTATTCCCGATATCTAGGGATAACTAGGAGATCATGTCTCGAGGCCCACATGGTCCTAGACATGGAGTACCGAGAGCAGGAGCGACCTGAGCATGGTCCTGGAGGACCCATCTTCTTNCATCAGAGAGGGCTCTTGCTCCATGAGGTAATTGGTCCAAGGTATCATGGTATGTGTCATATTTGATCATTATAACCCTCTTATGTATGCATTAGATCTCTCTCATTTCAGATAACTGCTTGGATTTTACACTAATCTACTTGACCACTGTTGGGGTAATTGACTGGGTAGCTTAGCAAGTTGGTATTCATGGGTTTTGGGCAGCCACCAACGGGGGTTTGAAGAACCATCGTCCGCTCCCCTCATATTCTCACTTTTTCATCTTAAAAACCCGCTCATCCATCCCATTCCCCTAGTCTAGCCATTAGGATGACCGCCAAGGTACATCTTGTCTTGTGGGAAGAAGGGGCTAAAGGCCCAGGAGGTAAAGCAGCTGGTAAAAGATAAAAGCCATAGGAAAATTAAAACCTAGAGATGCTTCGCCCAGGGGATCCCCG
>JASDQU010820062.1:0-11944 GCA_032191745.1 Picea mariana
TATGCTAGAAAGGAAAAACCTGTAAAAGCAGTCTTCCTTGTGCCTCCTTAATACCACTAAAGAATTAGATAACTTTTGTAAATTAATCTCCATACTAAATGCTATACTATAGATATCATGTATTTTGTTTAACAATGTAGCATCCATATAAGACTCATCGCATAATAAGAGTACAACATCCATAAATAGAATTTAGGTTAAGTACATAGTCTTGCCCATCATTGTTCCTCCAATAGCACTTGTTCTTTTGGCTTCCAAGGTCGTTTTTCTTGATCCTTAAGCTATCAACGTTGTAACCTATTAATGCATGCACACTATTTCAAACAAGAAATTTTAATAGAAGCCTAAAAGGAGGATTAACAAGAGTGGTCCTAACAATGTGAAAGACCTTTAGAACAAACTTGCAAGCCTTCTTGAGTGCCATTTAACTTCCTAGCCATTACAAGAGAATGCAGAATTGTAGGAATATTGGCCATTATGAGTCCCTTGCCTTCCTAAAGGGAAAGGCCTCCCAATGCTTGCAATGAGCTAAATGTATGATAGATTGAGATCATGCCACATGGAGTTACAGTAAAAGTCTAACATTTTTTTGTTTGAACTTTTAATTCTAAACAAGTCAAACAAAAATGACAAAATTCTCACAAGATTGATAATTTGCACTATCTTAATAATTCACCAACAAAGATATTACATAATAATTCAACCGTAATAATAAGTAGAAGTATCCAACAATAAGTCCATGGGGTTATGTGGTGTTCCTTAACCCTTGAAATTGAAACACAACCAAGTATATAGAGAATAAAATTGCAGATTAACTAGAAACATGAGACAATGAGATACAATTTGTAAAAATACCTTTGAATATTTGATAATGCGAAGAATAATACAATGTTCACTTGCTTCTTAAGGTGGGGTGGCCTTCCATTGAGGAGAGCTCCAAATAGACAACACAAGGAAAAACATTTCCTAGTCTCCTATCTCTTTAAATAGATTTTACATAGCAAAAACCCTAATTACTTGTGGTCTTGTCATTAATGGATACCAACTACCTAGTGGGCCTTATAACGTGGACCATTTTTTTTTATGTTGAATAACTATCCACTATTATCCAATGAGCCTTATTCAAAGAGGATGGATGCATACAATAATTTACTAACTCCTATGTAGCTTAAAGTAGGGAGGTTAGGGTAGGAACCTAACATGCCCCCCCACCACCCCACCCCCCCTTTAAAAAACAACATTGTCCTCAAGGCTGCTGAAGATAAGGAAATTGCTACAAAATCATAGCTGGTTCCCATGTGGCATATTTAAGTGGCATGTCTTTCCACTGGATCAATACTTCACTGATTGTGTGCTGGCGCAATTGACACTCTCTTGTATCCAATAATAATGCTAGTTGAAGGTAGATGGGGCCTTCTTCATTAAGTTTTGGTAGGTTGGTTTGCACCTTGCACTTCGATCCCACGACCTTTTTAGACAAGACACATGAAATATTGGATGAATCTTGAAGTGGGTTGGAAGAGCTAGTTTGTAGGCCACTTGTCTAATGCGTTAGACGATCTCATAGGGTCCATAGAACTTGGGTGTTAATTTCTAAGGTGTTTTTTCTTTGATTAATGTTTGTTTATAGGGTTGAAGTCGAAGAAACACTTGATCCCCTATTGCAGAAGACCATTCTAAGCGATGTTGGTTTGCTTGTTGCTTCATTCTATTATGAGCCATAACCAAATTGTCCTTTAGTATGCAGAGAATGGCTTCTCTAGTCTAGAGTGTGTGATCCCAACTACCTGAACCTTGGAAGTGTCTGGTAAATACGAAGTGAAAAATAACAGTTTTTGACTATAAATGGCTTCATATGGGGTCATTTTGATAGCTCCATGATAAGAGGTATTGTACCACCATTCTGCGAGGGGAAGCCATTATGCCCATTGGTGAGTTTTTTCAGAGGCGAAGCATCTCAAATAGGTTTATAGGAACTTGTTGACCACTTTAGTTTGACCATCTGTTTGGGGATGGTATGCAACACTCGTTTTTAGTTGGGTATCCTGTAGTTTAAATAGTTTCTGCAAAAAATTGCTAGTGAAGGTAGGGTCCCGATTTGAGACAATGGAAGTGGGTATGCCATGCAATTTAAAAATTTGAACAAGAAAGACTTGGGTAACTAAGGAGGGGGTAAATGATGTGGTAGGCCACACAAATGAGCGTATTTGGAAGACTGATAACTACCACCATGATCACTAGTTTGTTTCCTGCCCTTGGAAGTCCCATTATAAAATCCACAGTGATGTCGGTCCATATGTATGTTGGGATTGGTAGTGGTTGCAATTCCCTTGGTGTCTTTACTATTTCCCCTTTGTTTATTTGGTAGGTGTCACATGTGGCCACAAAATATTGGATGTCAGTGTTCAACCCCTCCCAAAAGAATGAGTGATTAGATCGTTCATATGTTTTATGAAATCCAGAGTGACCAACAATAGGTGATGAATGAAATTCCTCTAAGATTCTTTGTTTTAAGAAAGCATTATTTACTAGAACATTGTGTCTTTTATATCACACTATATCTAGCTTCCATGTATATCTCTTAGGAGGGTTCAGATTGTTCTGAAGCCTATGGAATGATAGTGTCATTTTCCAACCATTCTTGATGAGATTCCTCAAGCCAACCCAAAATGGGTGAAGATAAGGAAAAAATGGATCCATCCTCCTCAAATTGTTAGGATAAGGCATCAACTACTACATTTTCTTTACCTTTCTTATAGATACTCTCATAGTCATACCTTAGTAGCTTGGTGGCCCACTTATGTTGATCGAGTGAGGATAACCTTTGTAACTTCAAGAAAGTACTTTAGACTATGATGGTCAGTCTTGATTTGGAAATTTCACCTGATGAGGTATGGGCACTAAGTCTCTACGACATGCTTGATGGCCATCATTTCTTTCTCATATGTGGATTTACCCAAATTGTTGTGACATAACTTCTTACTGGTGAATGCCAAAGGGCACCCTTATTGCATATTGTAACAACCCCATATCAAAATACAAATACAAATACAAATTCTTAAAAACATTTCAAAACTCATAATAGAAAGTTTAACTGCACGACTTTAAAAATACAATATAACAACTCAATCTTACATTAGTTGTTTCTTAAAATTTGAAGTTTCACAATCTACATTCAAGATTGATTACGACAAGTAGACATCCCATAAATTTATAATTATTTACACTGGTTTCAACTACTTGCTGAAAATCAAATTTAGCTCTCTCATTGCATTTAACACACATATCCCAAGGAATGAACATTCAATACTCCTCACATTGAAAACCAAACTAAGCTTATATACAAAAAATAATGAATCTTGAACTAAAAGGAAATCATAGACAAAAATATCACAATCTTCTGTGTAAGGGACTTTGTAGCATTCACTTGTATTTTGGAGCAGACAAGTCAAATTAGAATCTTAATAGAAAAACCAGCTTTGTGAATAAGAATAATTACAAAAATGGTGGTTATGTTTGGAAACAATTTTGTCATTGCTGCAAAATGATATATATATATTCTTTGAATACCATCCACACAAAACTTGTCTATTTAATTACTCTGTTTGAAAGAATAGTTTGTGCAAGTCAAGGCTTGCCTCAATATAGAGTAATAGATAACAATCTCCCTACAATATAAACAAGTGCTCTACTCCTAAGTGTGGAACCAGATGCAACTTCATCCTAATAGATTCTTGTTCTAATTAACAAGCATGGTGAGGGAATGTTTAATGTTAAAATAATGAAAGAAGTAATAGGCTCCATACCAATAGAGGTTATAGTGGAAATGAAACCCATTGTGATCAACCTAGATGGATGGATANCAACTTCATCCTAATAGATTCTTGTTCTAATTAACAAGCATGGTGAGGGAATGTTTAATGTTAAAATAATGAAAGAAGTAATAGGCTCCATACCAATAGAGGTTATAGTGGAAATTAAACCCATTGTGATCAACCTAGATGGATGGATAGTATGCCCACTAGTTGATATGTCTTCTTAGGATTTTATTGGCTTCAACACTTCTACAAAAAATAAATTGCATTGAGGATAAGCTTACAAAAGCTACCTTCTTTTAGCTTAATGCTTTTCAATTGTCATAGAGGATTATTACTATTTCAAGATGCCTAGAGCACTTTCCTTGTAAATTCTTCTCTCTCGAGAAAGTCAACAAATCCCTTGAGACCATAAGATGCAGGCTAGATAGGACGACAATGTACAACATATTTCTTTGTGCCCATAATGATTGGCTGTTCGAAGGTTCAAGCTGGGATCTTCTTGGGTTCACCTAGGGGGTCGCCATGTTCAAGCCGAGATCACAGAAGAAAGCATTGACAAAAGCAGACAAGCAAGCAAGACAACCTTTTAAGCTTCATTCTTCGTCGGAGGAAGCCTCTGTGTTTACAAAATGGTATCAGAGCCAAACCTCATTTTGACCCGGGTATGATAACAGACTTATCTCTATGTTATATGTTTCACTAGTATATATATCTGCGAGAACCGTATAAAAATTCTTGGGCCTTTGAAAGACAAGGTTTCCACTCTTATGACTCTCTTAGTTCTAGCTAGTCATTGCCTGAGCAGTCGGCCAGGAGCTTATTCAAAATTCTCTCAGAGAACTAGAATTAAACGCCTTGTTTTTCTGTGCAGTGATAGTTATTACTATCTTTAAAGTTATGGATTGCTCTATGTCTTTTAAAGAAGTAAGGGATGCTGAATGCAGTACTTCTAAAAGTAGCCTTAGCTCCATGTTCTTCGATAAAGTTGCTGAAAGGTATTTAAGTTTAACACATTTTGATCCCATAACTTGTCTCATGATCCACCACATGCCCTCCATTGAGACATTAGATCCTAGACTCCAAGACATCTATAAAGGTATGAGACCACTTGGATCTCCCAAATATGGATTGGGTTACATAGAACAATGTGACAAAGTTATTCCAGCCTGTAGATTTGATAATCCCATACCCCCATCTCTCCAAAGACCAAATATTTCTGAAATCCATAAATTTTACTCTATCATGATGGGATGTCCAAAAAACACCATTGAAGAAAAATGGATAAAGAAAATGCTAAATTGGGATCTTTTTACTCATCCAGAGTCAAAAGAATTCAATCTATCCGTCCCTAATGAAGAAAAAACCTGTCTGTCTCAAGAATGACAGACATTTATCTCCAAAAACAATCTTTGGATTTCTTTCTATGTCTGGAAACAAAAATTGCAAAATCCAGCAGTCCAAATGTTAGAAGCAGGAAGTCCTTCTAGACATGAATGGAAAAATCTGGAAGGAAAACCAATAGAATCAAAATCCACCTTCCCGCCTTTCAAAGGCATTATCCTTGAAGATGGCAGCAAACAAGCTAGAGCTGTGCCTCTTATGTTGGCAGATGAAGCTGCCCAACTATCTGGTTTAGAAATAAAAGTACAGTCTGTGTCTGAACTGATAAACTGGACTAATACAGCCTTGAGAGGAATGGCTACTCACACTTTTGTAACAAATGATTATGCCCGAAAAGGACAAATTAGAGATCTGCAAGTTTCTACAAACACAATAGTCCAGTTTGTAAACCAATTAAACATTAGAGTAACGGACATTACTGATTATGTTGAAAAAACACAAGAGTTAGTAAAGCAGAAAACTGATGATTCTGCTAAAAATCATGAGGAATTAATGGAAGGATTAGGAGAAGCTTTTTCAGTAGTGGGAAAAACTCTCTTAAAAATACAAGAGAAAGATACTCATCCAGATAAACCAATTCCTCGGTCTTTTATTCTTCCCCATACACCCATATCTACCATTTCTCCTGTATATATCCCAGAAGAAAAAGAAATTCAAACAAAATTCCCAGCTCATTTTCTGACAGAAGACGATGATCCCTCTTCCTCTACCAATCCGAATCTTTCCCTGGTCTCCATCCAACGCCCTTCACATGAAAATATATCTCATCATATGAGAAGTCCACCAGCACCTGATCTTCTTGGAAAAGGAAAAATGCCCGATTCACAGTGATTTGGTGAAGAATGGTTTCTCGAATGGAATATATATGGTCTGTCAGTTGGCTAGATTTGCCAATTGCTTGACAGAATGTATGTTTTTTACAGAATAATGTGTATGAAAGGGAAAACTGAAATAGAGGCATGCAAATCTTTGATCCAATGCTTCATGGGAACTTTGAGTAAATGGTGGTAAATTATCTCATCTCCAATAATGATAGCAAAAATGGAAGCATAAGTACTCAAAGATGACCAAGGAGATGTAGTTTATCACCTTAATGGAACACCACAGAGTAATATGATTGGAGCCCTTACCACACTAATCTTAGAACACCGGTGTGGGACAAAAGAAGAAATTGCTAACAAACATGATCTGATATTAATGAATGTCAAATGTAGAAAGATGTCTGAATACGAAGAATTCCACAAAGAATGGACCTAAAGGATATATGAAGTAAAAGATAGCCATAATCTTTTGTGGAAACAAGTATACCTTGCCGCCATCTCTAGCAAATTTGTTGAATATCTTAAAATGCAAGAAATCTTCAAATTACCTTATGAAATGTATACTTGGGGTGAAATTTACTCACTCATCACCAAAGCCTTGATAGGATTATGTACAAATATGAAAGTCCACAAGTCTATCCAGAAATTGTCTCATCTACCAGATAGTAAATCTATTTGTGAAAAATATGGACTATATCTAGCTGACCCTATCAAGCAGAGAAAGAAAACAAATAAGCACCAACACAATATGAAGGCAACGAAAGATAGATGGAATCCAACCAGAAAATCCAGGTATACACAAAGAACTCACTACTTTAATCCAGAAGATATAAAACTAAAAACACATTTTGCTCAAGAAAGACAGAAAGTACAATGCTGGCTATGTGGTAAATCTTGACACATTGCAAGCTCATGTCCAGAGGGAAAAACTTCAAGAAATTCCAAAGGGAAAATATCTGAACAAAGGACCAGAGAAGAACAACAAAAGGACGGCATAGAAATTGAGCGACAATTAACAAATAGAACACAATGTAACAGGTGTGGAGCAAATGATCATACCACAAACCAATGTCCTCACCATCCTTTTGTCAAAAGAGAAGAAGTTCATCTTCTCCATGAAGGTTGTTTCTTAGAATCAACAGATACTTCAAAATTTGAGTATGCTTCATCCGATGAAGAAATTTGCATGGCTCATCATTGCCATTGCAATGATCATAACTATTGTTTATGTGAAAATTCTTCTGGTTCAGATTCAACATTAGACTCTCCCAAGCACAGAGAAAAAATAAAAGTATGTATGTGGCAAGACACAGGTGATCAGGATGCTCAAATTCTAGCACAGATCAAATCTTTACCAAAAGGGGAAATGAAGAAAGGTCTTCTAGAATCCTTTTTAAAACAATGGCCTCTGAACAGAAATAGAAGGATCCAAGAGTTTCTTCTTCAACAGGTATAGAGCCTTTATTTTTAGATGCTTCATTTGAAATAAATACCAAGTCTTTTATCAAGCACAATAAGGAGACCAAGCTCTAACATGCTTATGTGATTGATTTGGCTAAAGAAGTATTTTATCTAAAGAAAGAAGTTGCAGAACTTCACCTCAAGCTTAATCAATATGAAGGAACTTTTGAAGATTAATATAAAGTTGATTCTTGGGCTCACCAAGAAATAAAAGCTCTAAAAGAACAAGTGACATCATCTCCTCCTCCACTTGAAGATGTGGCCAATGAACAAGAAAATAATCTACACATTGCTAGACATGATCTCAACCATTTACAAGGGTTAAATGCTATGAAAATATTGACTATCCAATACCAGAAATACCATGTTGAAATCATTATAGAAATTGAAGGATAAATATTCTTCCTCAATGCTCTGTTAGATACTGGTTCTGACATGAATTTACTCAATCAAGACTTGATCCCTTCTAAATACTGGCTTCCTAGTAAATATTCTGCTATAGGTCTGGGAAATGTTTCTACCAATATTAGCTTTGAAGTTCCTAAGGCATTAATATGGTTTGACCAATGTTCCCTTGGTATGAAATTCCTCCTCGCTGGTCTTCCTATAGATTGTGTCCTAGGAACTCCTTTTCTTGCAGTTGTTGAACCACATGGGTCAGCAAGAACATCCTTAGGTCATCCAGCCTATTATCTCACCATCCCTAGTCTTATAAGCAATGGTCCTCCTGTAAAAAAAATACTTCCGCTCATTTCAAAACCATAGATAAATACTGTCTTTTGCCCAACCACAAGTCTTATCATTATAAAAACCTGGGATGATTTGAATAATAGACCAGCAACAAAGCATATTGATGATAACCTTGGATAGACAGAATATCATCAAAATTGGGCACCACACTAGGAATTGCGTTGGTCTAAAGGGATTGAGTTTGGGCTCCCAGGATTCTCTTCCAACAATAGCATACATGTAATTCCACCTCAACATCTTATAGGAAGAATGCACCAGGCGCCAACCCTTGCAACCAGAGAAAAATTGGTAGAAATGGGAGATATAACCAGACTGTGTTCTACATTCAGAAGATGGTATTGTCAAAATCTACAACAATGGCAGACTACACCAAACCATTCTTATTTTGTTATCAACTGAATGAGATCTCTACAGTCTTGGCCACAATAAGATCCTTCTCAAAGACTTTTTGAAATCAATTATCATCAATACAAGGCTATGTGGGACCACATGTGTTTATGGAGCGACAAATACATATATTATTACTGCATGATGAAATTTTCAAGTAATTTCAGAAATAACACTAATCCTGAGCCAGAATGGCTTGAAGCATGGTGGAAAAAGTTGGGTTTAAACTCAAGTGCCATTCATCCAGATATCATAGAAACTTGGCAATTTGTCCACCAAGTAAACCTTTCAGACAATGTTCATTGTCTTGGCCAAATCTCCAATACTGGTTTCATGAACATGTTCATAGATGAAAAGCATCATTGGGTCATCAGAATCAAATATGTCCTTCAACAAGAAGAAGATAGCAATGAAGACCCAAATATGTACCAGGAGGTTTTTACACAACATTGGGATCCATATCATTTTAACCATTTTCATGATCAGCATGTTGAATAAAGGTTATTAGTGGGACTTGTCCACTATTATGTCTTATTGGCTGATAGTGGTGTCAGTCGATTTTCGTGGGTTCACGATACGAACTCCACTTTGTACAAACTCTTGTCGTTTATATGTCACAAGGAATCTTGGAAAACCAGAGCACTTCTCTGGCTTTTGGTGTGGTTTGGCCCACATTTCCAAGGTACTTCCAAATACATGGAAAGATAATTAGAATATTGGTCGGATGGCTCTTGCATGTTCTCTCTGCCAAGTATACAATAAATCTAGAAAGTAGATTTGATTCTTAGGGGAATAAGTCAAATGTTTTTTCAAAAAATGATTCCTTTCTCCAAAAAATTGTATATAAGGAGAAGGGAGGTTCATAGCAAAGGGTCTCAGTTTCTAGTCAGTCCGAGTCTTCTAAGCTCCCTCTCTTTGAGCTTTGGGTCTTTCTTTTAAGTTTCTTTGATAAGCCTGCGTGATTCTGGCTCGGCCAGCATGAACCTAAAGTGGTAGAAGCATTTAGTTTCAGTCTATAAGTCTATGAGGAATGTTTTGAGAGAGAGCAGCCTGTTCTCAAGTTCAAGTCTATAAACCCATGCCATTTTGGCTCATATAATACAAATTAGCTTCCGCATGTTTATCTCTGAAAATTGTCTATTCTCTTGTCTGTGTATTTTTCTATTTCTGTTTGCCTACTAAAGCGATTGTCGGAAGTTCACTGGAGGTTGGTGCCTGAAACTTCATTGAGAAGATTACTGGAAGTTCACTTAGGTCCTGAAGAGTGTTGTGGTAAGTCTCGCTAGGCAGGTGGTCGCTAAGGGCAGTAAGGCGTTGGGATGTTCAAAGGTTCAAGCTGGGATCTTCTTGGGTTCACCTAGGGGGTCGCCAGGTTCAAGCCAAGATCATAGAAGAAAGCATCGACAAAAGCAGACAAGCAAGCAAGACAACCTTTCAAGCTTCATTCTCCGTCAGAGTAAGCCTCTGTGTTTACAAAATAACCCAAACCATTAAACAGTTTGGTTGAGAGAGGATATACAGAACATACCTTACTTGTGAAACATGCTACATTAAAATTCAGTAATTTGTGGTCTAGATCTTTACCAGGGTACTCCTTACACCATGCTTCTTTTGTGCTATTATTTTTCCCAAAGAATGTACATTTATGACTTTCAAGAAAAATAAAAATATGCTACCAATATATATAAGATCCAAATATGCCAAGACATCATAGGCATCCCACCATATGTATTAAGTATTTTAAATTTAAAAAGAAATGGTTTCTCAACTACAAAAATAGTTAAACGTGGTTGCTAGAGATGAAATTTTAAAATTTTATAGAATGAGAGGAACAAACGTTAATGTCCAAAGATAACCAGAAGATAGTCAACATAAATACTGCTTGCAAATATGCCATATACAACCAAGGGACTGAGTCAACATTGCTAGACAATACAAAAAATGTGTACTCTGAGCGTGTCAAACATAGTACCAATGCCAATGAAAGTAACTTATCAAAATCTATTTGGTCCTCTTTTGGTTTAAGACAAGATAATCTATGTATAAATACAAAAATTAAGGTAGAAGACGAATGTGACTGGTAGCCACTTTGATTTCTACTGCTCAGAAAAATAGAACATAATGTATGCTATTAAATTTTGATAAACTCACAAAGAAAATGTTGGCTCTAGATTATGATAGATTGAGTTGTTACTCAATTTACATGTGGCTATTCAATGGATTGTTCTTGTAAACTTTCTTTTGATCTTCCCTCATTCCAATCGAACATTCTGTGCAAACAAAATACCAAATGGTTTCAATATCTCATGCAAACCCAACATGGCAACATGTAGACATAACTCCAATAAAGGATTACAGGAAAAAGGGTTTGTGCCAGAGTTCTACATTTGTTTTAGAAAGTTGGAGGGCCTCATCGGTATAACCATGCGTGGCATATCCTAAGATTATAACAATCCTTGAGATATGTTAACATGAGATAATTGCTAAGATGTATACTCTCTAACCATTTTACCAACTAAATCAAAGTTCAAAAATTGGATACTTTATAATCACATCCATGCCCGTAAATAAACCAGTAAATCTATTTGATTCATACTATTACTTACACCAAAGTAAGGTAAAGAAACTTAAGGTGGAGAAAGCACGAAAAAGGGAGAAGAGTCAACCGTCTACAAGATTTTATGATTTATCTCATTTTTTTTTATCAAAACAAATCTAAAACACATCTTTCTGGAACACAATGACCCTTCAACGATTCAAGTGTCTCATGTTTGGCCATCCCCAGACTAGTCTGTAGCTTCTGGAAAGACCATGGAAGGCCATCACTTAGCTACTTTGTTTCTCTTAATTTCAAATGGTCGTCGTAGATTTAGTTTAAAATTCAGAATTTGTTCAATATAGAATACAATAACCATGTTTACCATTCAAAAATTTAAAACAAGACGAGTATATTAGATGTTTCTCAACCTGAGAATTTTCTTCTGAAAAAATTTGTGATGTCTGACAGTATTTCCATATGAATTGGAAGTTGAGCATACATACTCCAATTTATAGTCATTCTAAGATAATGATAATCTATAAAGTTCCATGGTTCAGAAAATGTAATTTATAACATTTTAATTTCCTCATTCAGATTATAAATACACACGCAGTTACATCCAAAATAGGAACATACGAGTTTTATCCACAGTAAGACATTATTTAAACCAGAGTAGAGCTTTTAAATCTAGATGCACATGAAAAGGTAAATTATCTGTTCCAAGTTGCAGACTAAAAACCAATTGAGCGAGTTGTTTCCACCCAGCC
>JASDQU010820063.1:0-35072 GCA_032191745.1 Picea mariana
TAAAACTCAAGAAACCCACTTAGCTCAAAAACTCATGAGATGCCAAATGAGTAGTGTGAGTGAAAGAGAGGGGGTGGGGTTGGTTTTATAAGTTTATTAGGAGCTCTAGAAAATTCTAGAAGCTTCCCAAGCTTGGGCCCAACCCTAATCTTTTAAAAAAAAACCAAAAAACATCTTTATCTTGCGTCCGCGGCCTTCTTGACAGTTTTGACCGGTTCCGTACGAAACCGTCCGGTTCAAAGAAAAAAACCGGTTCCATACGGAACTGGTCAAAAACGGTTCTCTTCACCGGTTCGAACCGGAAATGCCCTCAAACCGGTCGGACCGACCGGTTTTTCCGGTTCCGGTCCGATTCTGGCAACACTGCTTCATGTATCTTTGTTTTTTCTTTTGTCATTTAGTTTACCCCATGAATTTATACTGGTTTATAGTTGCGAAGGTCTATCTAATGAGTAAATTAGATTTGTTGGATGGGTTACGAAATTTCAGAATACGATTTTACATGTTACACAATTTTTTATATTTAGCCAAAGTTGTTAGAGTCGTACTCGCCGCAAAACAGTGTCAAAAACTGCTACAATTATTATTTTATTATCCTGCATAGTGGTAGGTATACGCTTCCATGCAGCCTTGTTTATATATAGGGTTCAAGCAGGAAATTTGAGGCATTCATTGGATCTAGTAAAACATATTTGATTTTAGAATCTTGATTTGTTATAGAAAAGACTAGGTATGGCTCTTTGAGAAGCCTGCCACATTATCTTTTGTTGATCCTTTACAGAAATTTACATTAAAACAACAAATTTTTGCAGGTTTGATAAACTAATGGCTTTGTGGAAGGGAAACCTAAATTCTTCCTCAAATTGTATGTTCATTGTTAGTATATGTGTACAAGTAATTTGTATTGAAATAATAGATAGAACTATGATAAAGGATTATTTATAAATAATGCTTATACAATGAAAAAAAGGTATGATTTGAGTTCATAAGAAAAGCTCTCTGAAACATGTCTATTCCAAATACTCAACATAGTCCAAAAAATTTCAACTTTTAGGTGAACTTGAAAGGCTTTACCTACCTTTAACAAGATTACCTGAAAATTCTAGATTCAAAAAAAACATAAATCATTAATTAGGAAGTCGATGCAAACATAATAGGGACTATACTCTTATGGTTATCATCTCAGTAGAACATCCCACCTTTGAATTTCACAGAGTGCAGTCGGCTAATCAGAAGAAGTACAAATGATGTTCACACTGAGCATTTTTTGGCACTATGCAACCATGCAATAGGCATCTACAGTATATCAATAGCTGTAAGGTTTCCTTGTAAGTAGTGTCTGCATTATACTAACTCATATGGGCTTCATAACAGCCCAAAATCTATTAGTTGTTAATCATACCTCAATGAACTGCAAAATTAAGGGAATTAATTAATACTCAGAATATGCTGCATAAACATATTATGCCATGAACCATTTCCATTTTTCATGTGTGTACTGCATTATACATCTCTTCCTTTCTAACATGTTCAATATACATGCGAATGGATTATCAAAGAAAAACCCAATTGAGTCAAACTCTTTTGCAGTCCTATCTCTTCAAGTACAGTGACTGAATCCTGTAACAGTTGTTGCAAAAAGTTTAAAATCAATGATTATATAGGATTTCAGCCACAAGAGGTGTTGCTATAGCCCCTACCTAGGTTTAATTCCTCACAAGAAGTGGCTGATGCACTACCTGCAAGGAAGCCGCTTAGCCACCTAGGGGTCGTTAAGTCAGGCTGGGTGGTTGTTCAATGTAAGTAGCATCTCACATCTTGATAGGTGGTGGATGCTCACCTGTTGTGGTAATAAGGAATCATTATTCAAAAAATTATATAGGATTTCACACATTACCAATTAGTAGTGAAAATTATCATCCATTTACAAGCTGACATTATGATTGTTGGAGAGCCTTTCTGAATATATCCTTCAAGGTGTAAATCTCTCCTTCAGCATCCAGACTCCCTTGTCCTGTTGTTTATCACATTAACTTATATAAGCTTCGTAGATATCACACTAACCTTTATAAGCTTCATAGACTCCATGTTTGTACCCAACTTTCAACGTCTATTTGATGAATGTACTAGCCCAACATTACCCATTTGATGAAAGTACTTTCCCAGCATTATCTATTTGATGACTGTACTTGCCATTTCAAAGGTGTTTATCCAATGTGTGCACCAAGGAATCCGAGGAAGCATGTATATGCCAGACTTTTCCTAACCTGGAACCGAAATGTTGGTCACTTCCATTTCCAACATCCTTTTTAGTGGAAAAGCCTCACAGAAATCATGCTGAAGGTTTCAACTATAGCTTCTCGGGCTTGGTGATATTCATATCTTTCAATAACATCATTTGGAAGAGCTCTACTAATATTTGACAAAGGAATTGATTCCTCACAGTAATCAAAATCCATGCAAGATAGAGAGCCATGTGATTTAAGACCTCCATAAATTGGATTGTATCAAATAATCTGTTTGTAACTTTATTTGACACCATACATTGAGTTTTGTTAATTTCAACATTGTGATTGTTCTACATATGCTTATGCAAAAGGATTAGAGATCATTTAAGTCTAGTGGTGGCCAGTTAGAGAGACATAATGTTAAAAGTTTATTTTTAAATGCCTAATCAAAATTAACACATAGCTTTTTCAATGTTAAAAGTTTATTTTTAAATGCCTAATCAAAATTAGCACATAGCTCTTTTTCAATGTTAAAAGTTTTACTTTTAAATGCCTAATCAAAATTTGTTGTTTTCTTTTTCTCCAGGTACTTGGAGGCATATAGAATGGTGCAGAAGTGGACATTATGCCTTGAAGTGTCTTGTTACAAAAACCCAGGTCAAGCGATTATTGCATATGTCCTTCACAACATGGCATTAAATCACGTCCTCCAAACTAAGAGATAAGTTTATGGAAATACTACAAATAATGAAGCATATTATATTGTCCTTGTTGAAGGGATAAAAGAAGCAAAAAAATATGGTGCCAATGATATTGTACTCTTCACCAACTCAGAATTGATATGCAATCAGATGAAATGAATTTATCAAGTTCGAAAGGACAATCTAAAACCTCTTCATAGAGAAGCAAGAATTGTTTCATCTTAATTTCAGTGTTTTACCATAAATTACCATGCAGAGATTAAGAGGATGCCAAGTGATTTAGTATCGAGAGCAGTGTCAATTGTAGGTGAAGGTGTTAAATATGACTTGGTATCACCATCTATGCCAGCAAAATTCATTGATGGACATCGATATAGATCCCCAATGTGTGGATGCTTTCTTCTGATAACTGTTGGTGTGTCTCTAGTGGCATGGTTGTTTCACCAAAGAACTCATTACTATATTACATTTGTCTCAAATTGTAATATATGGGGTCTCTTGTAAGGGTGATAAGATTGAACAAGGCTCGGTATACCTCCAAACTTATGTGTATGGTTAGTGATTAAATAAATTAATATTTTTGAGGTTCTAACTATTTTTTCTTTGTTATTTTACCATGTTTTCTAGAGAAAATCATGACACATAGGTTTAAATGTAGTTACTTTTCATGCACCCTTCATGGAGATGATTTTAGATGGCTAGGAGACCTTATACCATGACCCATGGAGATGATTTTAGATGGCTAAGAGACCTTATACCATGAACCACCTCTTTTTGTTAATATACTTTGACAAGGTACCCATTATCATTAATTTCATTCCAATAACTTGTTAATATACTTATCATGAAAATGTTAATATAATTATCATGAGAAGGCAAGGGTGGAATTCAAAACCTCTTTCCAATGACACGTGAATATGGATATTTAACCAAAGGAGCAAATGGATGCTTCATAGAGATGGCCATTATCATTAGTTTATGGTTCCTTGACCAAAAGACCAAATTGGGGTCTTTGGCAAGGTATCCATTCTCATTAGTTCCATTCCAATATATTTTTAATAGACTTGACATTAGTTTCATTCCAATAATTTGTTAATAGACTTGACATACAGAGGCAGAGGTGGAACTTGAAACCTCTTCCAGTTACACATGAACATGGATCTTCAACCCAAGGACCAAATTGGATATTTGGCAAGATACCCATTATCATTAGTTTCATTCATATAGTTTTGTTAAATAGACTTGCTATGGCATAGAGACATTGAGGTCTAGGTGGAACTCGAATCTTCTTACCAATGGATATGGTTAATAAAAAAAATACTTAAAAAAAGAGTAGAAAATCAAACTAGAGGCCACATCATATTTGATTGATTATGATTGGAGAACTTCACAATATATTCAAATTTATCTGAGATGTTATGCTGAACACAAATTTTGACACATTGTGGTGCATGTCTACTCCACAAATCTTAATCATAATGTTTTCATTGCGGAGAGGGCTTAAGCTTGAAAAGTTATTGCTTGCTAGCTACAACAAATGGCCTTATGTTTTAACCTTTGAAATGTAAATCATAATGTTTTCATTGTGGAGAGGGCTTAACCCTGAAAAGTTATTGCTTGCTAGCTACAACAAATGGCCTTATGTTTTAACTTTGAAATGTAAAATCCAACATCATTTGTAAACATGCATCAAACATCAAGTTCATCCAACAATCACACATTAACAAGCACTGAACTAGCAAAATATATCCTACTGGAATCATATCAATTCAATGAAATCCCAATTTGATATCCCTGAAGCGATGCAGAATAATATTGTACTGTGAATAGCGTAGAGTTTAGATTGAATTCATTCAGAATTTACAAGTGACCAAGAAGCACCACTCTCAAACAATTTGAAAGATATAGGGAAATTTATCTCCAATAAAAGAATGTCCTGGCTTTTGTCTTTTCCTAACAAATTGGGCCAAAGTTTTGCATTCTCACAACCCAACTGTAGCCAAAAGAACCAAATGTGACACTCACCCTCAAAATAATTTGCACAGAGCATGATATGAGACGTGATCATGGGCCCAAGGGAAATACCTTTTTGAGGTAACATAGTTCTAAATGCCTTGCATAAAAATTGGGGATACCTTGAATATCCCTCTACTAAGGAGGTTTGCTCCTAGATATCAGAAACCTCCTTTTCACTCTCAATGCACATATGGATTATAATCTCTTTGTTTTGAAATTACACTTTGAATACTAAAAGTAAAGTCTAAAGATACATATACCCAAATGCAGTCTCACATTTTTGTTAGTTTATAAGCATCAATATTTCCCTTTGCTCCTCCATTCTACCAAATATATTCAAATTTTCAAAACATACAAGAATATTGTAATTTTTGCATGTTTTCAAACTTTCATGTGTGACGATTATATTGGTATACCGTAGCGATTTCACGGGTCTACATTTATGAACATACACATATTAAGTATAAAAATCATTTTCCAATAACAAAATGCCAACTGGAAGCAAAGGACTTGCACAAACAGTTTCAGTGAATAACCATTTAAACTTTAAAGTCTTTCATATCTTCTAGCATGAAAAGGATTATTATATTTGTAGACCTTAAAAGGACTTGCTCAGTTTCAGTGGATAACACTTTAAAGTCTTTTATGTGAGCAATGGACATTTCAGTTTCAGAGACATGGATGGCTTCCAGAACAAAGTATGGGAAGAACCTCTCTGTGAAAAATGGACATCTATAGTTTCAGCAGATGATAATAAGAAAACAAAGGCTCATTCATTCTATCAACCCTCATACTAAATTCACAATTCATTGTATTCTTCCTTAACAGTTTTTCCATTGGTGCTGTGATCTGCGCATATTCTTTGATGAATTTTCGATAGTATCCTGTGTGTCCTAACATCGCTCATAGCTGACGGACTGTTTTTGGTGCTGGTAAATTAACGATGACTGCGATCTTTGCCGGATCGACCAATAGCCCTTTTTTGCGTACTATATGGCCCAATAGTATCCCAAATAGTGTTCCAAATATACATTTCTTTATATTTAGTGATATCTGACATTGTCTGCATCGTTCTAGCATCAAGCACAAAACTTCCACATGGTTTTTCAAAAGACTATAGACTGTTCATTCGTCCAGGTATACCTTGAGAAACTAATGGATGAATTCTTTAAATGCCGCAATAACCACTTTGGAGAATATTGTTAGTGCATTCTTCAGTCCAAATGGCATGATTGTATATTGGTAAGATCCCCATTCCATCGCAAACGTGGTCTTGTATCTGTTCTCCTGTGCTATCTTAATTTGATGGTAGCCTGAGAATCCATCAGTGAATGAGTAAGCTTCATGTCCCCCCACATTCTCTAGCACTTCATCCGTGAATGGTGTAGGGAATGGGTCATGTAGGCATGCATCATTCAATTTCCTCAAGTCGACGCATATCCTAATCCCTCTTCCTCGTTTCTTGTCTTTTATGACCATCGGACTTATCCATTTTGATTCCTCGACTGGTTCGATGATGTCGGCTTCAAGCATCCGGTCGATCTCCTCTTTAAATTTCTATTTATATATGGGGTTCAATCTATATGGTCATTGTCTAATCGGTCTCACTTCAGGTCTGAGAGGTATCTTCATCTCTCCCAGTTCTCCGACTATTCCCTTCATCTCTGTAAATGTTGTAGGAAATAAGTCATTGTACTTGCGCAACAACTCTGTAATGATTTCTAGTATTGGCTAATCCAAGTAGTCTCCAATGCTGGCCATATTGGGATGTTCGACTGCTCTGATGTTAACTTTATTTACCTTGATTGGCGTGGAAATAACTTCAGATTCTATGGGTGGTCCCTTCACATCTCTTTCACCTTCTAATTCTTCAATCTGAATGTCGCGCAGGTCATCTTCGTCTGGTGTTTCTTCGTGTACCTGGTAACATGACAATAATTCATTGACTATCTGCTTAATTCGATGCTGCTCTTCAGTAATAGATTCTATTTATGGTTCTTCAATGAATATGACTCCTCTGATCCGTTTGAGGGTTGCATCTATGTTGGGGTTCTCATGCTGGATTGAGAAAGTGATAGTAAAGTTCTGTTGCAATGTCGTCCATGTTGTAGTTCCTTTGCGTAGTTCCTGATCTGTATACCAGTTCGCTGGTATGCCCTCTAATGTGTGAATGAAGTGGTGAGGCCATTCCTCTAGTGGTGTCATTTTACACAACGTTTTGCACTCCTCCAAGTGTTTCATTGGTGTCCCTAGTCCTTCATATCTTCGTTGTTTTCTTTTTTTGTTCTACGCCGAACCTTATGCGGAGTAATCGCTTGCATTGGCACCAGTTGGTGATAGTCTCCTTGTGTGCGCTCCACCATCTTGTGGGTGTGGATTTGAGTGGTAAGTCCAGTGCTAGTAGCCTTTGGTTCTCTAATACTTCATCTTCATATTGTGTCAAGAATGTTTCCAAATCATTTAGTTCGTGGAAACTGGGTGGTTCTTTGATTTCTATGCCTATCCATTGTACTGCGCGGTCTATTCTTGCACATCTTCTCGTGGATACTTCGTGTAGTCTCTGCTACCAGTTTTCTATCCCGGTGTCTGAATCTGTTGTGCATGAAGTAATGTTGCACCAACTAAGTACCCCATCTGCAGTTGGGTTTACGTAATCCTCCTCGTGCGCAGTTGTTCTGTACAACTAGCCGATTTCCTCTAGGTCTAGGCAAGTGGGTTCTATGAACCTCTCCCCTTATGATGGGTATAGTGGTTCTATGACCCTGTAATCTCTGGATTCAAATGTCATTTTTTTTGTCTTCAAGTTAATTATGGTCTGGTTGTCAAATGCCCAATCCAAACCGAGTAGTGCCGGGTACAATGTTGTGCCATATACTATTTCAATGACTTCAAAATCTGCTTTAGTGCACACACCATCAAGATCTACTATTAATCCTTTCAGTCTCCCGATTGGTAGGACCCTATGTTGGTTTTTTAGCTTTAGTTGGACATTCAAATATCCCAATGTTGGCTCTCCCATACATTGCCAGGTTTTCTTGGGTAGCACATTCACTTCAGATCCTAGGTCCAATATGATATCTCCCATATTGAAATCCACAATGTTTGCATTCAATCTAAATTCCCTACTTGTTCTTCTTCTTATGTGTAGATGATTGACAATTTTCGGTTCCATCTTTTGTTCTGTCTTGCTGCTACATTTCTCTAGGGTGTTTTGCAATATTTTCACAGATGAAGGATCACTTAACATTTTATACATGACTGCAAAAAGTCTTTGATAGTACTTACTTGGCCCTCGAGTGGCATTCCATTGGTATGATCCAATGATGGCGACATTACGTATTCTGGGGCTTCATGGGATGGTTGCGCAGTGGAAGTCGACGCGGTGTCCACCTTCTGAAATTCTTGTTGGGCTTCCTTAAAAGTCTCCTTTTCTCTGGGTGCGTCGAACTGCTTCCTTGGTTCGATGTTCTTCTTTACCCATTGGTTCTGTGCGGGTTCTTGTCGGACTGCATTGTTTCCTGTATTCTTTCCTCCACAGGTGACTATGTTGATGTTCCATCCATCCTCCCTTTCTTCGGCGGAAATCCATTGAACATTCTGATTGCTCTGGTTCCTTTTTTTCTGGATCTTTACTAATAGTGTCGGGCATTCCTCTGTTTCATGATTCAATGCGCGACAATACATACAAGTCACTAGCGACAGTGGGCATTCCCGTGCATAATTTCCCGGTTGTTGACAGTTGTGACATGTGATTTTTCCTCTGCCACATCTGAAATCTCCTTTGGCTCGTCCTCCTCCTCAATACCCTTCTCGGACCCCTCTCGGCGCGTTGTACTGTGGTGCCTGATTATACTGTGCAGTATTATATTGGGGTTGTGTCGGGTTGTACTATGGTTGTGCGTTATTGTATGGTTGTCGTGCAGTGTTGTATTGCTGCTATGTAGTTTTGTATGGAGATGGGTCTTGATTGAACTATGGCGCTGCTTGCCCAGTCATCATTTTAGCCTATACCCTGTAGGTGTCTGATGTTCTCTCCCGCATCAGCTCCATGGTTCTGCAATCTTTGTCATCGTGGCCTACCGACTTACTAAAGGTTCAATAAGAATTCTTTGGAACTGTATGGTACTTTTGCATCATCCTGCGGTGATAAGGGTCGTGATCCGGTTTCTTGCATATTTCGCACCATAATCCTCCCTATGGTAGCGGGTTTGGCATGCCTACTACCATATATTGCGCGAATGTTGGACATTCGTTCTTGTGGTGTCCTTCCATCCTGCATGTGGTGCACCAACAGACTTATCATTTGTCCTTGTTCTTGTTCTTATTCAACTGAAATGTTAGATTATTCAAATCCTACTTCAATTCTTCAATAGCTGGGTCCGTCTGCTAGTACTGGTTTTCTTCCAGTTGCAAGGCTGCTTGTAGAGCCTCGGCCTGTGTCTGAAACTTCTTCTGTCGTAAGGGATATTTTAGGTGTGAGAGTAGTTAGTTGACAAAGAGGTGTCGATGCTACATCTTGGTCATAAGGTATTTCAACTTTCCCTTCAATCGCTTGAATATCTGATCAATCTCCCATACAGACTCTCTTGGTTTTTGTCTAATCTCGATGATTTCGTTCATGTACTAATCCTATGAGCTTAGCTTCTGAAACTTGTTAATCAATAGCTTCTTAATGTCTGCTAGTGTCCTCGTCATCCCAAGGGCACTGTTCGTGTTTAGAATCATGTATCAGTCTAGTGCGCGGTCTCTCAGCGTGATCGCTAGCTGTGCAATTTTGGTATCTTCATCAGTGATCTATTTTGCCTCCTAGATCTTTGCACAAATGAACAAATGCTTCTCAGGGTCCTCTGTTGCTTCTCCTCGAAATTCTGGTAATCTGATCGTGGGGGCATGTCCTGCCATTCTAAATACTGAATTGCTACCTTTGTCGTGCAGTGTAGATACTTGACTAGTACTGCCTGAATTGGCTCCTCCAGTTGTTGCTCCTGCGGTAGATGTACTTCTTTCTATCGAACTTCCTCCAAAATTCGGTTTTCTAAATGGTGGTGTTCTCTTTGGTGTATTAGATGCACATGGGTTTATGGGTTCCACATTGACATTAATATGGAAAGGATGGCTATCGTCTCCTCTTGTTCTTGGGCCTCTTATTTTCCTCTCATAGGTTGCGCGTAGGATTTCCTCAATCTGCTCCAAAGCTCGAAGATCCTCTACCTCTTCTTCATCGCTTGCCAAGCCCTCCCTTGCGGCTAAGGCCATTTTCTTGGTATTCACCTTATATTGGTAGGGTACTCCACTACATGTCGTTCCTGGTGACGCCAAGAGCCACTTAAGATGGTCGTCATCCATCAAGATCAGGTCCAAGAATCCCTCCTTCTTTCCTTTATCCTCACCTTCGTCCATTTATCCTTCCTCTGTCAGTGCTTCCCCCCTTCCCCCATGCACTCAGGGAAGTCTAGTTTTTTGCTTCCACTGTCATTACACCTTTGTTATATAGCATCATTTTAATAGAAGTATATAGTGATTGAATGTACCTTCCGCGGGGTCCACGTAGAAATTATCGCTTTGCTATGCTATATGACTTCGTTGTGTCAACTACAAACTATGTGATGAAGCCTGCCACAATACTGTCAAGCCAAAAGTTGACTGCGCGGGTGAATTTGTTGTTCACCTGTTGTAACTGCTCAATCTGTACTGGGGTCCAATCTAGCTGTCAGATCTAGTTCGTCGTGTGGTTATCTTTCAACCTTAGTATCCACTCCTGCAGTAGGTGGGGAAAATCACAGAAAAAGACTTCGTGTAAATCCATAAACACGTATTTATCTAGATATTTGTGGGGTGTGAGGCTAGGGTTTCTATTGTCTTTCTGGGCAAAATCTAGCTCTTTAGTTCTCAGCCAACCTTCGATTTTTGATTTCGTTGGGTTCCACGGTTTCAACATTCCCTTCTAGTGGTACAACGGTCTTCTGGTTTCTCTCATTCTTTTCTCATGTATTCTATCTCATCTACTCAGTCCTCTCTTGTTCCTCTTACAACGACAACAGAACCATTTTTTGGTTTAAACAAACGACTTCACTCTACTACCCGCGCTATAGACCCAAGGTTCATATCTTTAATGGTACCAACAAAGCCTAAAACTATCATCCCTTCTGGTAAACCAGAAGACAACATAATACACATAATGCACTGCACAGTCTCTCCCGAGATAGCTTTAAATGGGTGGTTGTAAGACTCAACTGTTTACATCCTAGGATTGAGTATGAGATAGGGAATCTGCATTCAGAGCCATTATTTATTATTTGTATTATGAACTACTATTATTCCGTTTAATACTTTGACCTCGAGGCCTCTTTTCTTGATAACCCAACAACAATTACTCAAGCAATATAATAATAACTCATTCATTCATTCATTCCAAACAACATTTAGCTACTAAAAATATGACAAGATATGCATGCATTCATCACATTACATAGTTATTACCGTGGTTCACCCCCTCCTGGGCTACGTCCACAAAGATTTGTCTCTTGGCTCTCTTATTATGGCAGTTTTGCAATTCTCGCACCTCACGCTTACAACTTTCCTCAGATGGGTAAGATCTTTGTGAGGTGAACTAGATCGCACCAGGCTCCACAACCTGCAATCTAATCCTCAAGATCTACCTTATATCTCCCTCTTATCTTAGTTTCTTTACAAAAATAGTGTACCTACTCAGAAACATTACATAGAAACAATCTCAACTCTACAAAAGTAGTAAAACTCAACCTCAACAAACCTCTTCGAACTGACCCCTTTTATGATACCTGCGTATCTATATTTATATCTATCGGGCTCTTCATCTGTTTACAAAAAAACCCTAACCCTACTGTTGCTAGGTCTTCCTTCTCTGCATGTGTGCTTTGCTTCCTTCCAATTGTCGCCTCCTTCTTGCATGCGCACGTGTTGTGCTTCTTACCAGTTGTCGCTTTCCTCTTGCACGATTCCTTTCCCACGATTTCTCTTCGAGATGACATTCTTATTTTTCCACGCTTTCTTTCTCACTACGGACTATTGCCAACGGATATCCATCGTTGAAATTTAACCTGTCTATTTTCACAATCCAGGCCTAAAAATCACTACTCCAAATTGTTATTTTCTGGTCATGGGCATTCCCCGTGGAAGCTTACTGCGCATACAAAGGATTTGGTGGTCCTGGATATCTCATGCACACAAAAAAGACTTGGTGGACCTATTGCATGCTCGATCAATGGAAAACATGATGACAAGTATTTCGAACCAAATGACGACATGCAATTATCCTTCAAGAAAACATAAACAATTTGCGTAAAGAATCAATCAAGAAAGATAATGATGAAAAACCAAGTCATTTAGTAATGGGAAACTTACTTAACCAACCAGAAGAGAAATCATTTTCAAGAAGGTATAGGGAAAATGAGGCAGGAGGGGTAGGGGTGGAGACTTAGGTTTCAACAATGTCTAAGAAGTAGAGAGGGAAGGGAAAGTACAAGGCTCTCAAGCCCCAAGACAATAAATAGCTCATCCAATTTAGTGCTCCACTCACATAGCTTTGCAAGTTCCCAACTTGAGCTTACCAACACACATCTATATGAGAAAAATGACTTGGCTACGGAACTTGATGGATTTAAATTTGAATGCAAATTCAATCAGAAATAAGAACATATTGATGACGTATTTGAAAAAATATCCTATTCTTCCCTCATCTTGGTATATGATTCCTACCCCAACCATGCCCAAGCTAGTGTTGCTAATCAGTATGCTGACGAGGGAGCTCAAAGTGATCATCGCTAATGCAAGGAGAGTGGATGAAACCAACCACAATGTTGATGGTATGACATAATATCATGTGAAGAAGCCATGCATGGTATTCATTCAACAAGATAATTCTTGTAGGGCCTATGATGAAACCATATACTACTCCAAACCCATTTTCCAATTTTGAAAAAAATATGTAGGAGGTGCTTCAATATCAACTCTAGAAGATTCATTAGGAAATCATGGTTGCATGAGACTTTGGAAATTTGAACCATCTTCTCCCCATTTAATGCAATCCATAGATATTTGCTAGAAAAAACGGCCATGGGATTGTTTGATGTGTGGTTTCAAGGCAACCTCAAGATCTTCTTCTTTGTGAGTGGGAAGAATAGGGTTTGAGAAAAAAATGATCCACTATTTTCATCATAAAGGGAAACTCAAACCTTCTCCTTGTTGAGCATATGTTGTCATTGATGTCAACGACATAATGGTGTGTGACAATGTGACATTTGAAAGTGCGACATCGATATAGTGTGACAGTGTGATAGTGGACAGTGAGACAATGTTACAGTGGACAATGTGATAGTGTGAAAGTGGATAGTGCGATAGTCAAATAGAGTGTGACAGTGTGACAATGAAAAGTGAGATTGTGTGACAATGCGACGGAGTGATAGTGTGACAATGCAACCGTGTGATAGTGGACAATGCAATAGTGTGACAGTGGAAAGTTTGATAGTGTGACAATGGATAGTGTGACAGTGTGATAGTGGTGACAATGTGACAGTGTGACAGTGGATAGTGCGACATTTCGACAGCGGACATATCGACGGTGTGACATTGTAAAAGTACGATGGTGTGACAATGCTCTGTGAGTAGTATGGAACAGAGCAGTATGGAACTGAGAAATATGGAATTGAGTAGTATGGAACTGATCAATATGGATTGGGCAGTATGAACTGTGCAGTATGAACTGCGTGGTATGAATTGTGTGGAATGGATTGTGAACAAAATGGACTATGATGGAAATTTATCCGTTTGATTTTTTCCATTTGATTTAGTCAAAGAATGTTCGATAATAGAATTATGTCCACAATGTAACTGTCATATGTCCACATTATTTATTTAGATGAAATTGTAATTAACAAGATCTTGATTTGTTCAAAGGTTGTCGACAATATAACCGCCATACTTTATTTAGACAAATTATAACCAACAGGACTTTGATATGATCAAAGTTTGTCCACATTGTAAATGTCACACATCCACAGACATGAAGGTGGACTCGGGAAAAATTATATAAGTATGGATATACTTAGATTTTGTAGTGCGCAAAAGTGAAGGGAAGAATAAGACTACAACTATTCACAGTAATATAAATATAAATTTGCAAGTCTGCATTGAAAGGTTTATTTTTTTATAAAACTAGGGTGGAAGGGTTGTGCTAGGGTGAGTTGTATCTCATTGAGGATTAGAGTTCTCATCATTTATAATAGGTTGGTGCTTGAGAGGATTGTAGCACTGATCATTTGTATAAGGTTGGTGCCTAATAGGACATCATTTTGTAACAGATTGGTGCATGAGAGGATTGGTGTCCTCATTATCTGCGATAGGTGGGTGCATGTTGAATTAAAGTGTAAGTTGGTGCTTGCAGAATAACATAAATAAAAAAGATTTTTGGTTTTCTCGCGCATTGGGTTTCCACGTAAAATATTGGTGTACTATGTTCACTGTGATGTATTTCCTTTATGTTTGTCATTAAGTGTGATGGTTTAATTTTTGTTTCTCATTAAGTGTGCACACTGTTTTGATTTCTGCTTGTTCTTGTCATTAAGTGTGGTGGTTTAATTTATGTTTTTCATTAAGTGCGCACACTGTTTTGATTTCGGCTTGTTCTTGTCATTAAGTGCACACTGTTGATAACTTAAATGGTTGGAAGAAAATAAAATACAAAAATTTAATACAATATTGATTCACTCTCCCTCTAAGTATTGTTGTGAGTTTCAACAATTGGTATCAGAGCGAGGTTCCTTTAGTAACAGTCTAACAACTAGAAGGAATATCACACAGAGAATATGGGAAGTCGAGATATTTTTCTTTCTTCAACCAGACCTCCTCTGTTCAATGGAGCAATTTTTTCCTTTTGGAAAATCAAAATGAAGACCTACTTGATGTCTCATGGAATGGAAATATGGCAGATCGTGGTAGATGGTTACAAAATCCCAACAACTCTTCCAACTCATGAAGCTTGTAAGAAAAATTACTACAACAATGCTAGATCTATGAATTCCATCCAACATGGACTTGCAGAAACAAAGTTTGTTAAAGTGATACAACTGGAATCTGCAAAGGAAATATGGGACAAACTGGTAAACAATTATGAAGGTGACGAGAAAGTAATTTTTTCCAAACTTCAAGCCCTCACAATGCATTTTGAAAGTCTAAGGATGAGTGAAGACGAGAATGTTGCAAGTTTCTTTCTTAGAGTAGATGAAATTGTAAACACTATGAAATGGTTGAGTGAAAATATTGAAGAAGTTGTGGTAGTTCAGAAAGTTCTAAGATCTCTTCCCTCAAGATTTGATTCAAAATTATCTGTTATAGAAGAAATGCATGAACTAGATAAAGTGACCATGGATAGGCTACATGGAATATTGACTGCCTATGAGATGAGGACTAAAAAGTATCAGTCAGATATAAAGGATGCAGTTTTCAAAGTATGAGTCAAATCATCAACATCTCAAGACCATGATTCATCAGAACACTTCTTAGATGAAGGAGAAGCTAAATTTGTAAGAAAACTGAAGACAAGCTCCGGGAAATATAAAGGTATGTTACCATTTAAATGTTTTTGTTGTGGTAAAGTTGGTCATTTTCTTCTAAGTGTCTCTTCAAAATAAATAACATCAATGAAAATGAAAGAAAGGCAAGGATAAATCTAGTGATTTTAAAAATTCTTTTAAAAGGAATAGTTTTTATTCAAAGGAGGATAGCAACAAGTCTGGAGAAGAAGAAGATGAGCCTGATATAATTCAGGATGAAAAAATTCTCATGGATTTGGAGCAACACAAATCTGATCAAACAGATATAGAAGTGTGTGAAGATGTAATAGACATGGAAGGAAAACACATTAGTGCTCTGGAGGAGTTTTCCCGACTTGAGAAAAATAACATATTAAGAAAATAATAGTTGCAGGTCTACAAAGAAAAAGACAACAAGGTTAGTGAAGAAATAATCATCTTAAAAATCTAGCTGGAAGAAGCTAAAAGAAAAGAAGAAGTATTGATAAATCATATAAAAGAAAAGGAGAATATCTACGACAAACTAGAAGCTGAAATAGTTATCTTAAGAAAAGATTTAGAGAAATCCAAGAATCAAATAAAATTAATAAATGGATCTGAAAATATGGATAACATCCTAACCAATGAAAGGTCACCAAATGACAAGATAGGGATGGGATATAAAGAAAGTTTAAAAATTGTCAAAAGTGAATCAAGCACCACCAACAAGTCAACCAGTGGAAAGGATACAATTTATGCAAATGCTATCAAGGGAAACAACAGTCAGTCGAACAATGCAAAATATGAAAAGAAGAGGCAATTCAAACTGAATCATCCCTATTATGAAGCAAGGGAGCAACATGAGTCTGAATATTATCAAGTTGGCAGACAAAGATCGATTCCCACAAGTAAGTTTTTGATTCCAAGGCATCCAAATTTCTTTTATGGATATTGCTTCTCTTGTGAAAATTTTGGACATAAGGCTGTAAGTTGTATACTTTTTAGATACAACAGAAATGTAAGAACAAGATTATTTCTCTCAAAAGGCTATGGGTCAAAATTATTTCTCTCCTTTACTGAATGACATCGAATGCCACATATGAAATAATTTTGGACACAAATGAAGTGAATGCAGAAGCAAGTTGTTGCCTATCTTTAAGCAAAACATAAAAAACAGACTTTACCAAGGTTTGGAGGAAGAAAAATAAAAATGAAGAAAATTGTGGACTAGCTCTATATGCCAACAATCAAGAAAATAAATGGTACATTGACAATGGCTTCTCCAAGCACATGACATGAGATAAAAGTAATTTTAAATTCTTAACTGAAGAAAAAGGTGGTATTGTCACTTTTGGAAACAATGCTCTAGCTAGAATTAGAGGAAAATGAACAATTTTTTTAGATTAAGATAAAAAGGGAAAGATCAAAGCAAAGAATGTGTTGTATTTTAATGGTCTAAAACATAACTTATTGATTGTAAGTCAAATGTGTGACCAAGGACACAATTTTATTTTTCATTCAAGAGTTATAAGGTAATGGATGCAAATACAGGGAAGGCTGTTGTAAAGGCAGTCAAAACTTCGGGGAATGTGTATGTTTCAGAAGAAGGCATAGAAAAACGTTGCATTGGTAAAACTTATGAAAGTTGGATTTGGCACAAAATACTAGGTCATCTCAATTTTTATCAACTTGCTAAGCTCGGAAGAAAAGATGTTGTAAGAGTATGCCTAAAATATCCAAACATGAGAATATTATCTGCAAGTCATGTGAGTTTGGAAAAAAGTCAAGAGTTCAATTCAAGGCAAGAGAACACTCCACCACTCAACCTCTCAAGATGATTCACACAAATCTTTGTGGCCCTACTAGTACACAATCCCCTAGAGGTGAAAGATATTTCATTTTGTTAATTAACGAGTATACCATGATGACTTCGGTGGGGTTGTTGAGGCATAAATTTGAGGCTTTTGAAAATTTTATAATCTTCAAGGAGCGGGTAGAAAATGAAATGGACTTAAAAATAAAATTCCTAAGGTCAGAGGAAGAAGAATAATTCACATCTGGTGAATTCAATAGTTTTTGTGAAAAACATGGGATCAAGAGACAATTTTCTATTGCCAAAACCCCTTAGCATAATGGAGTAGTGGAAAGGATGAACAAAAAAGTTCAAGAAATGGCCAGAGCCATGCTTAATGAATCGGAAGTACCCAAAACCTTTTGGGAAGAAGATGTTCCAATTGTTGTCAACATCCTCAAAAAAGCGCACATAAGAGTAAGCAGTAATAAAACACCCTATGAGTTGTGGCATGGCATACCAACATCAATAAAGCACTTCAAAATATTTGGAAGTAAAATGCTACATTAAAATAAATGAAGAGCACTTAGGAAAGTTTGATTCTAGAGCAGATGAAGGTATCATGTTGGGATACTCTTCCATAAATAAAGGATACAAATGCTACAACAAAATGCTCCACAAGATAGTTGAGAGTATAGATGCAAAGGTAAATGAAGGACCATTTCAGTCAGTGAGACTCTAATATCATGTTGAATTAGATGAAGAACAAGTGAACAATGAACCACAAAATGACAACATAAATGGGAATCATGAAGCAGAGGATTCAAAAGAATGGGAAATAATGGAAACATCACAACCAAAGACTCCATCAAGGTATGTTCAAAAACATCATCCAGAAATTCAAATTCTTGGAAATAAGGAGACAGGTGTACAAACTAGAAGAAAAATTATAGATACATCTACCTCTGCAAACTTTGCATTGTTTTCCATGATTGAACTCCAATTTTTTTTGCAATCAAGCCAGGATGACGGTTGGATCAAAGCCATGAATGAAGAACTAGACCAAATAGATAAAAATCAGACATGGGATCTTGTTCCAAGACCAAAAGACATGAATGCAATTGGAACTAAATGGGTATATATAAACAAGTTGAATGAAGATGGACATATAGTTAGAAACAAGGCCAGATTGGTATGCAAAGGGTATGCTCAAGTTGAAGGAGTGGACTTTGAAGAAAAATTTCCCCCTGTTGCAAGAATTGAAGCCATCAAGTTGTTTTTGGCTTTTGCCTGCTACAAAAATTTCAAAGTTTATCAGATGGATGTCAAATCAACATTTTCAAATTGTGACCTTGAGGAAGAAGTTTATGTGGAGCGACTAGAAGGATTTTTGCTAAATGAAAAAAAGGATTATGTCCATCGATTAAATAAATCTCTGTATGGGATAAAACAGGCTCCAAGATCTTGGTATTACATATTAGACAGGTATTTGTGCCAACAAGGTTTCAAAAAGGGAGTTGTTGATAGTAATTTGTACATCAAGGATGAAGGTAATGATCTGTTAATTATTATGGTATATGTAAATGATATTATTTTTGGTAGTAATATTGAGTTGATGAGTAAGAAGTTTGCAGTTTTAATGCAACAAGAGTTTGAGATTTCCATGTTAGGAGAACTCTCTTTATTTTTTGGTTTGCAAATTCATCAATCCGAAAAAGGATTTTTTATTTCCCAAAGTAAATATCTCAAGGAAATTTTGAAGAAGTTTGGAATGGAAAATTGTGCACCAATAAGCACTCCTATGAATACCAGTTGCAAACTTAGCAAGAATGACAATGCTTTAGAGGTAGATCAAACCATGCACAGATCCATGATAGGTACTCTAATTTATCTCACAACTTCAAGACTTGACATCATGCAAGTTGTTGGTTTGATAGGCAAGTTTCATTCAAATCCCAAGGAAACTCATGTTCTTGCAGTCAAAAGAATATTTAGGTATTTGCAAGGCACTAGTGATTATGGAATGTGGTATCCAAAAGCCACATACCTTGTTCTCAGAGTTATACAGATGTAGATTGGGAAGGAAGTATTGATGATAGAAAAAGCACTAGTGGAGGTGCATTTTTCCTTGGCATTTGTTTAGTATATTGGCTTAGCAAGAAACAAACTTCTATTTCCCTCTCTATAGCTGAAGCAAAGTATATAGTTGCAACATCCTTCTGTACAAAAGTGTTATGGATAAATAACAATCTTAAGGATATTCAAGTTCCCTGTGATCAACTTGTTTCTATCATGTGTGACAACACAAGTGCTATCAATCTCTCCAAAAAATCTGTTCAACACTCTAAAACTAAGCATATCTCCATCAAGTATCACTTTCTTAGAAAACAGGTTCAAGATTGGGTAGTTAAATTAGAATATGTTCCTTCCAAAGAGCAAATTGTAGATATATTTACCAAGCCATTACCTAGGGACTCTTTTGAGTACTCCAGAGATAAGTTGGGAATCCTTCCCACTCTGCATTCAAACGTATAAACCTCCACTATAGGTTTGAGGCTACCCAGCCTTAGGGGGAGATACTCTTAGGATGTGCGTAGTCAATAGGGAAGTTCCCTTTGCCATTGATGTCAAATGGGGGAGAAAAATAGAGTTATGACAAAGAGGAACATACAACAAGGGGGAGGAAATGCCAAAGGAACACACTAACATGGAGAGCAACTCAACAATAGAGTTTTCATCAATGAAAAAGGGGTAGTTTGTTGAGAATATGTTGTCATTGATGTCAACGATGGAATGGAGTGTGATAGTGTGACAGTGGAAAGTGTGATGGTGTGACAATGTGACAGAGCGACAAAGCGACAATGTGACTGTGTGACAGTGGACAATGCGATAGTGTGACAATGGATAGTGAGATAGTGGAATGGAGTGACAATGTGATAGTGGAAAGTGCGACAATGTGACAGTGCAACACAATGACAGTGAAACAATGCAATAGTGTGACAGTGTGACAGTGAATAGTGAAACAATGCGACAATGTGACAGTGGATAGTGCAATAGTGCGACAATGTGACAGTGGATAGTGCAACAATGTGACAATGGATAGTGTGACAATGTGACAGTGGAAAAAGTGACAATGTGATAGTGCGACAATGTGACAGTGGACAGAGCGATGGTGTGACAGTGCGACAGTGTGAAAGTGTGACAGTGTGACCGTACGACAATGTGACAATGCGATTGTGTGATGGTGCGACAGTGAGCAATATGGAACTGAGCAGTATGGACCGAGTAGTATGAACTGCGTGGAATGGACTGTGACAGAATGGACTATGACAGAAATTTATCCGTTTGATTTTTACCATTTGATTTAGTCAAAGAATGCTCGATAACAAAATTTTGTTTATAATGTAATTGTCATATGTCCATATTTTTTATTTAGACGAAATTTTAATTGAAAGGATCTTGATTTGGTCAAAGGTTGTCCACAATATAACCATCATACTTTATTTAGACAAATTATAACTAAGAGCACTTTGATATGATCAATTTTTTTCCACAATGTAGCTGTCACACGTCCACATACAGGAAGGTCGACTCGGGAAAAAATCCATAAGTATGGATATGCTCTAATTGTGTAGTGCCCAGAAGTGAAGGGAAGAATAAGACTGCAACTGTTCATAGAAACAAAAATACAATTCTCAAGTCTGCATCAAAAAGTTTTTTTTTCTAAAATTAGGGTGGAAGGGTGGTGCTAGGGTGAGTTGTAGCTCATTGAGGATTGGAATCCTCATCATTTATATCAGGTTGGTGCTTGAGAGGATTGGAATCCTCATCATTTGTATAAGGTTGGTGCTTGAGAGGATTGGAGTCCTCATCATTTTGTAATAGGTTGGTGTCTGAGAGGATTGGTATCCTCATTATCTACGATAGGTGGGTGCCTGTTGAATTGAAGTGTAAGTTTGCGCTTGCAGAATAACATAAAGAAAGAATATTTGTGGTTTTCTCCCGCATTGGGTTTCCACGTAAAATCTTGGTGTACTATGTTCAATGTGGTGTATTTCTTTTATGCTTGTCATTAAGTGTGTTGGTTTAATTTATGGTTGTCATTAAGTGTGCATGTTGTTTTGATTTCTGTTTGTTCTTGTCATTAAGTGCACACTATTGATAACTTAAATGGTTGGAAGAAAAGAAAAATACAGAAATTTAATACAATACTGATTCACCCCCCTCTTGGTATTGTTGTGAGTTTCAACACTCATATCATCAATATCATCAAACCCTTCCATTGCTTGCAAATGTTGAATAGAAAGACAATCCTTGTGCTAAGGTAGCTAGGAATCACGCCTAAGTTGGATTGGATTGAACCTTATCCTCTTCAACCATTAATTCCTTGGATCAATAAATAGAAATTATTGGACATTCAAGTCCTAAATTTGAATATCTAAAAAAAAATAAAAAACCATTCAAAATAATAAGAAACATTAAAAAAAACAATGAAATAAATACACAATAAAACAATAAAATATTTCAATTTGTTTATTAAAAATAAAAAAGAAAATAAATGAAATCATCCAACAAATCAAATAAAACCATTTCAAAGTAAGTTCCACCTAAATAACATTCAATAACATCCTTTAATTTAAAGGAAAAAAAAAAAACATAAAACCTTAAACAATTTAATTAATTTTTATTTTTTTTAAATTACATTATTTACAATCTTTCTATAAAATGTTCCTACTTCACAAATTAAATATAGATAGCTATCAACAAGTTAAGTTAAATTGAAGAAGTATTCACAAGTTAAATACAAAGAAATATCAACAAGTTAAGTTAAATTGAATCAAGTGATGAACTTATAAGGAGAAAGAAATACCGACAAGTTAAATCGAGTCGAGTTACCAACATATAAGGATAAAGATGTGGGATATAGTATGTATAACAAGGCTGCATGACAGGATAAGGATGTGGGATATAGTATGTATAACAAGGCTGCATGATAATTAGGACAAATAATTAGAATGATTTATTTTTGAATCTTAATTGATATATTTTTGAATCTTAATTAAAGAAGTTAAATTTGGAAAAAAGTATGGACAATTTTATTTTTTACATTATCAATAAGAAATAAAATTATAAAGAAATAAAGTATGGAATGTGGATAAGAGTGTTATAAAAAATATAAAAAATATTTTAGATTACAATAATATTTTAGATTATAATGTATAGAGATATTGATACATTTTAAATCTTATTTCAATAAAATTAAAGTTGAATTGAGGATAATATTTCTCCTATTATTATTGTCATCATCTTTTTATTATACATTTTCAACCTACAAATTCAACCGACAGTGTTAATAACAGTGAGGATTCTCGGTCGTTGGCTAATTTACTACCAGAGAATTGTGAAAAAATTTCAATGGAATCGCTTGAGAAGCCGGGTTCGAGTCCCAGCTAGAAAGCTTTAAACTTTCAATGGCAAGATAATAAAGACGGGGTAGTTTCTCTATAATAAGAAGAAAAGAGGGAAGAGCAGCTTATGAGTGGAGTGGGGCGAAGCGAAGAATCAAGCGCAAGAAACCAACTCTACATGTAGCAAGGATGTAACCATTAAAGTGGAGACTGCAGGAACACCCACGCGCAGTGATGGAAAAATAGATGGCGGGTTTCCCATAGAATACGGAGAATGGTCATGTGGCTTCTTTTCATACGTCCTTAACAAACGATGAAAGAACTCGTGGAACGGGTACCTTAAAAGAATGCCTTCTGCATAACTAGCATATCCCGAAGTGGGGAAAGGTAACATCAAGTAATTCATGCAGTATATGTTGTTTAATGGTTACCGGATTTTTTTTGAATTTAATTAGTGTTTGCAATGGAGCATTCAAGAACAATATAAATATAATTTTGATATATAAAAAGAATTTTTCAAAGATGGTTGGGGTAGTAGGAAATAAAGGGTAATTATGTATCATGATATTTTCATGGATCACTGGTACAATTGAATTAGAGGTTGGAAACCACCGATTCAAATGAGTTCTATAGTCCAAGGTGCATGAGAAAGTCCTTGCTTCAATAATTTGCATTAGTAATTTGCAAAATCCAACCCATTTGATCTTTTATTTTTCATTCAATACTCCATGGCATGCCAATGATATGATGGCCATGGCCATGGCCATAAATGATCATATCAACATGCATATAAAGAGTGCATTGGCAAAATATTAACCACTACATAAATCCTTGGGAGTGATGAGCTCAATGAAGTCCCTAACTTATGAAGCAAACAATAGTAATGGAGATAAGTAGTAGACAAATTTTATGGGTACTCCTACTCATCAAATAAATTTTTCATGATGGTTTTTTCTTGTGACATTTTATATTTATTTTTTCCAGTCATTTAAGTCATTTAAATATTATGTATTATATTTGAATTGGAGTAATAATTGTTTGAAGATATTCTAGGAGGTGCCATTTTGGCGATTTTGTCACACTGTAGTAAAAATAATGTGAAACCTATCATCCTACTTAGTAACATGATAACTCTATTCAAATTTCGACACTGCTCAATGGCTCACCATGAAAGGACTTTGGAGCAAACCGTTATTGTCATGTCCTTTAAGTTTTGAGTTCTTGAAGATATAATATATATAGTTGTGTATGTTTTCCCTACTAAATATATGTGGAGGAATGATATAATGATGTAGTGGTATGCTTAAACTAAATACTATAGTAGGGTAGGCTCTAGCATGTTTAAGGCTCATAACCTCCTATATTAGAAGATACTTTGGAGCTATTTCGCTTATTTCAAAGATAAAGAAGCAAATTTCCAAATGCTTGGAATATTGTATTTTAGATTTGATCTCTAGACCCTTTTCGAGGATTGATTGGGATGCAGATCCTTAGATAGATGGTTGATAATTCGCTGAAATTTTGACACTACCTCCTTATTATGTATCCACTTTTCAGGTTCGAGAACTCAAGATGATGGGCTAAAACATTTGACAAAAATGCCCCTGCAGTAGGTGGTGCTTATGATATGCAATAGAAGAATCTAACATACCAATGGATGGCATGTGGTCTTGATGTTGTTTGATTTGTTTTCTGAAAAGAATCTTGATAATTAGTCTACTAACTTATCATGTTTATATGGAGAACTAATGGAGTTGTGTTTTCTAGCAATCCAATAATACTATACTTCACATCAGCTATATATAAATGCTTTCTACTGGCTCATCATACCTAGTAATGCAATAATACTATACTTCACATCAACTATATGTAAATGCTTTCTACTAGCTCATCATACTTGTTAATATGGAATAATGATGGAGTTGCATTTCCGAACAATGCAATACTCCTATACTCCACATTCCACATCCATTATATGGAAATGTTTTTGTACATTCAATAGTAAACAAAGCCAGAGGAATGCCTCACATACTTGCATCACAATATTTTATGTCTCACATACTTGCATCACGATATTCTATTTTTGCATTGAAATATTAAAACAATAATGGCTCCCAAAAAAGTTGAGCTAAATTACAAAGAAGGGAATGCCTTACATACTTGCATAACTATATTTTTTTTTTTGCATTGTAATATTAAAACAATAATGACTCCCTAAGAAGTTGATCTAAATTACAAAGAAGTAAGTTGGCTCTTTGTGTGTAGTAAATAAAGTCGCAATTAAATCTCCCACTCATTGCAGAAAAGGTAAATGTTCAAAGACAACTCCTCTCACTACCACAAAGAATTTTGAAACAAATGGAGAACAAATTTTACAACTCTTTAAATATCGTAACAACCGATGCACAGTCGTTCCCATTAATTCATTTACCGTGGGAATTAATTCCGTGATCTATAATTTAGTATTTTCGTCCATCATACACACTTTTGCATTGATTAACCATTATGTCGGCTTCTAATGGTGAGGGTTCGAACTCTGGGTTGCCCAAAGAAACCTGTGTTAATGACATTGAAGCTGACGACGATAAAGTTGGGGTTGAATCCATGGAGGTGGATGACGATCAACTACCCCTCGAAACAAGTTCGTCGTGGTCAATAATTCTTTGATACATGACAATGATGGAAACACGTTTGCCATGGTCAAAACATAACTGAAAATGTTGCAGCATTATGGACAATGACATTCCCTGAATCGCCTCATTGACTTTGTTGTACATTTGTAGGGTCACTCCATAGAAACATTTTCTGAGCTTGATAGATGAAAACCCAATCTACCAAACCAAGAGTCCCCATAGGCCACATAGTGCAATGATAGAAAGAAGCTTCCATTCTCCGATACAAGGAAATAACGGAACCAAGCTCGTCGTGGTCAACACACTACTGAAAACATTGTAGCATTATGGACAACGACATTCCCTGAATAATCTCAATGGCTTTGTTGTACATTTTTTGGGTCACTTCGTAACAATCTCACCCGAACTTGAAACCCCATCTGCCAAACCAAGAATCCCCATAGGTCACATACTGCAACAACCTCAATTCCATTGATCTTTTCTTCACAACATATTCCACACTATCTTTCCTGTGTTCACCAATCAAATATCATTTCAATATCAAATTTTGATTATGAAAATTCACCCAGGTGCAAGAAATATAAACAAGACCATCAAATTGAATCTCTAGCATATATAAGAACAAAGATATGTGCAGCTAGCTAGTAATTAAGTAGAATGGATCATGACTTCACATGAATTATTATATTACATGGCTCTGATCATGGCACAAATCTGGTCCCATAAATATTAATTCCCTAGAGGACAAGGTGGAGTCACAATGCCACAACAAGAAAGAAGATTCCAATCAAAGACGTTCTCAATCCCAGGAAACGGTTGTTGCATCGCCATAGATTTAAAAATATAGGAGTGTAGCTTCCCTGCCTACAAAGGCTCACTATAGAGGGGTGTGACAACTTTCATATTCACATGGTGGATGAGGCCCTCTCATAGGAACTTAAAATTATGAGCCTCTCTGCTTTAAACTCTAATAGATCAGATGATGACACTTCAATGTGCAGGAACAGAATAGAAGGATTTCTTTCATACATGTTTAAGTGTGTCCAAAACAAATTAATTGCAAAGGTGTTGATTGGATGGTTACGTAAACAAGGATTGAACCCATGTGGCCTTCTGTTAATGGTAAGAAGACATGTGGACGGTCTGGCAGATGGAGTTTGACATGCGATAGGTTGCAAGTGGATATCGACAGACGACGAAGTTCAGAATAGAACCGTCCCCTTAAAAACACCTTCGGTGTAATTATTTATTTAATTTATTTTACCCACACATCAACACTAAGTAACCCACACACTGACATGTTATAAAGTAATAATGAAGTAACCGAGACACTAATGTAACAAGTGCAACAAAGCTGTGTATACTGCCTCCTAAGATTTTAGTTTAATATAGTAATTGTATGTAGTTAATAGTCAATGTGACTTTCAAGTTAATCAAAGCATTTGAGCTAAAATATTGACAATTATTAGCTTAAGTCAGAGTCGTAGCAACCATAAATTTTTAAGTCAAAAGTAAATTAAAAACATTTATGGAATATATAAGTTATAGTCTTTTTAATACTAAGTTATAAAATGCACGTCCCTTAAGCATTGAGCTACATTTTACAACTTAGCATTGAAAATATTATAACTTCAGTCTCATTATAAATGTCCCATTAGCATTTGTTGAAAACTCTAATCTCAGTTTTTTATCTTACCCTAATGGTCATACCGTTAGAGGATAGTTGTGCAATGTGTACTTGAACTAATGTACATATTAGTTGAATTGGATTAGTGCATTTTTCGCCCATCTTTTGTGCCTTCTTGATCTTATTAGTTATTTACTTTCTTGGCTACATTCTTAATAGTGGTATCAGGGCATGAAGATAATCTTATGGGCTTGGTAGTTTTTCCGAGCAATGTATGATACTTGAGCACCTTTTGTCTCAAGGGCCTGATAATCTTAGGATCCATGGTAGTTTTTCCAAGGAGTTGAAGTGAAGTGAGAGTGATGAAGTGGGCGACCTATAAAACCAGCGGAGGATTGATTTGTGTTGTTGAACGTGCCTGCAGAAAGGAAGAGGAGTCGCACGGTTTATGCCTAGTTTTATGTCTGATGTGAGTTGTTGAAGGAGAATCCGTTTGAGGAGAGACCCCACGAGGAGAACATAGAAAACATGTAACCAAGGAAGGGGCGAGTGATAGAGAAATTTTTGTCCTAGTGTAAGTGGGAATATATGACATCTGTGGAGAGAAGGTGCAGGCAAGAGATCGCCAGTTTGTTGGTCCATCAAAGAAGGAATTGAGTTAAATACAAGAGGAATCGATGAGAATAGCAATAGTCTGAAAGGAGATTGAGGTACCCAAGGAGAAAAAGTTGTGAACACCATAAGGCTATTCATTATTTTAATTAAAAGAAGCGTTCTAATTTAATTTTAAAGGAGGTCATGAGATTTGTTTTTGCATTTGTACTAACAATGGAGAGGATTGGAACAAAATTTCACCTGGAAGCTTTCATTGAAAAATTCATGAGCATATATAAGAAGTTTTTAATTGCAACTTTTGGTTGAGAATATAGCATGATGTAGAATTTATGTTGTAAATGTTTCCTTGCTTGGATTGAGGGAAGTGTCATTTTTAAACGTTTTCTAAAATGAATGCAACAAAAGAAGTGCTTTGAAGTTTGTGATTTAGAGTTTAGTTCAAAATTGGTCATGGGTTAATTCATTGAGTGAATGAAAAGTCGCCAAGTGGAGCTTCTGTAACTTGAGATAAGAGCAGCCAAAGAGGTTGCGATTTGGTAAGCCGCCAAATAAAGTTGTGTGGGAGCACTTTATTTGAGATTTAGGAGCGATTTGTTGCAGGAGCGACTTGTCCAAAGAAAGATTCTCCTGAAAGATCCATCGATTTAGTAATTTTGTTGTAGATAGAAGCTGCCATTTTTGTTTTCTTGCGGTAAGACAATTTTGTTGAATGGAGATCGTGACGAAATTGCAAGAACTAAGAATTTTATGACTTGCAGAATAATTCAACAACTGCATTTTGGACTTGTGTTTGTTCATAATTTTATGACTTGCAATTTGTGATACTGAATGTTGTTCCTTTCATTAGTATCACATACTATTGAATTGAATTATGATTGTAATTGGGTGCATTTTTGGTTGAAGCCAACACCCTTCTGTTGAGTTTAAATTTTCTATTGATGAGTTGGATTATTGTAAAATGGTGGAATTGCAAGAAGCGCTCTTTCCGTTGATAAAGTTGGACATATTAAATATCAGTGTTTTGATATTCATTTTTGTATGCATTGTGGAAATCATACACATTATGGTCAAGGGGATTTGAACCACTTGTCCCTGTCAGGGGGGAAATCTAAATTTTTCAGTCTGGTTCCAAGTTTGTTTTAGAGCCTGTGAATAGATGATCAAATGGGAAACAAGTATGCAACCTTGTTCCTGGTAGCCTTGATCCTGAACATACAATCAATTGGTTTGTTTTTGATATGGTTTGTGGTAATCCTGAAACCATATCTTCATAGTTTTTGAGCTCTTGATAGTTTGTGGTTGTCACACATCCACTATGACAACTAAGATTTTCTTTTTCTTTTCATCTTTTCTTTGAGGGTCAGAACCCCCGAATTTCTATGGGGCCTAGCGCAGACCATCCCTTCCCTTATCCTCCTCCATGTGATTGTTGGCTATGACCACACGCCTTACCAAAAAGGTGCTCCGACTTTCGTGATTCGGGGAATTGCAATGCAAGCATTCCCCTGTTCTCTGTCTTTCGAAATGCCGAAACCTGAAAGGGTCTAACATATCTTTAGCTCCTCCCTCGGGTCACTTGTCATACAACCGATCCTATGACCTAGTGCTAATCCTCTAAATTCTTTCGGGGTTTCACGATTTGGGGAATCACGATGCAAGCGTTCCTCCTTTCCCTTTTTAATCCCCGGGACTTGAAAGCCCGGTATCATATCTATGGTCCAGATTGTTGACTTGATCAACGAATCGGATTAAATTCTGGCATTCTACCTTTCGGGATTTTGGTGGGGTCTTCACTCCTATTTCCCCGATCTCCAGAACCCCAACGACTTTAGATCTTCACCACACGTCCCTACAGATGGGTGGTCCAGATTCTTTCGGGACTCCTCCTTCCTACCACAAGACCCTGTCCGGTGACATAGGGCTCATTCACAAAGCACATTGGGGTTTTGCGTACTGGGATTTCGCGACTGGCGAAGACGAGGGGTCTTTCCCTTAAGTTTCCCGGGTGCCAAAACATCAAAACCCATTCATGCTACACTGATTTGGGGTTTTGCATACCCGGATTTTGTAGTGTACCACCTTGTTACGACGACAAACCTCTTATAATAAGTGGATTTATTTTTATTTTTATTTTTTTTAAGTGTGTGCGTGCGTGTACAAGGGAAAGAAACACATTCGACTCTACGTCGCCACCCGACGACTAACAAGACGCAACAACAATGAACACAACAAGATGACATAAGGGGCACAAAAAGTAACTGCAAGCATTAAACGATAATCAATCGACCATAAAAAGACTGACTACCCATCCGTCCTACCCTGCAATGGTTAGGACCTCCAAGACACATAAGCAATGCTCAAGCCTAGGTTCCCATCGATTTTAACCATTTAAGGTATCAGGGCTGGCAACTATTCTAAGGAACATGGAGGTGTCTACGTCCCGCCCGACACAAGCAGACCAAGCAATAATATGATTTCAACCAAGTACAACAACAACTAAAGAACAACTACTAACTCTACGGAAGGCACAAGTCCAAGGGACTTCGACAACGACCAACACTCCTTAAGACTCGACATTTCCTATGACCCAATTGACATCGATTACAGATCAGTTGTTCCGTTTAATTTCCAAAAGATGAGTTACCCTAACCCAAAATAAGATAAAATCAAGCAATTTCTCTTCCCTATTTACTAATTCACAAAGACTCATTGTACTTCGTTCAAGGCATTATAATTTATTTGTTATCAATGATGATAAGATTTCAATGTCATTACCCTAAGTTAATAACCATAATTTATTGATATGATAGTAACTAAAAAGTGACCATCAGATTACATCCTATGTGTTATCTATAACAACTACATTAACATTCCCAAAAAACCATAACAACATTAATATGAACAAATCCTAATCATCAATATGAACATTTAACATTTACCTTACATTAATCATTATCATAAAACCATAACCACCTTTAAAATTAACGTTTCCCTAAACATTCACAATAACTTTAAACATCACATTGCACTAATCATTATCATAAAACAATAATAATATTAAAGATTAACATTACCCTAAACATTCTTATTATCTTAAAACATTACATTGCATTAATCATTACCATAAAATGATAATAACCTTGGAAATTAGCTTTACCCTTAATCATTCATCAATCAAGGAATAAGAAGAATCGGCAACTGGAAACTATCAGTTGTGAGCGCATGCAGGAAACGAGTGGGCCACTATCACGCGCAGGCCAGAAATCACGTAGCAAAGGGCAGCCATCAATGGTCGCTGTCAGAGACTCAGATTAATTCGACAACTTCCCAAATGGCCCTGTCGGTATCCAAGACTCACTTCGGTAATGAAATCTGAAGGCACAGATGTCCCAACATACAGATAGCGGAGGGTGGGTGATTCTGGCATTTTCAGAAATATTCTTTTACAGATTCGAAAGTGGTTTGAAGATAAAATTCAGTAACTCCAGAGTAAAAGTTATATTCCAACTGTAATTTTCCATATCGTAACTACTAGCTTCGAGCACATATAATCCAAATACACTTCTGCCTTAAGGGAATGACATTAAGGAAAACACAATGCAGACTATAGCAGCCTTAATAACCCAACGTCGTGCGATGAATCCACACTGAAAACGCAATAAGCCTAAACCTTAGTCAACAAGGCATTGGTTTACGAATTAAGTCAATAAAATAAGAAGTTGTCCAGGTAGTCTCATTTTGTGCATGCTTGAGTTCTAAAGTGTGGTTTAGTATTTAGGAAAAGGTATTATCTGAACTAAGTATTTATCCGGATTCATTCTCGTTCCGGTTGGGGTGGTATTTGAGTGGGATGCTTATATAAAACATTTTTTATCTTTTAATCCGATGGATTGATTTTAAAATAAATAAACACCAAAATAAATAACAACCGAATAAAATTTTTGCAAGGGAGAAATTAACCACGGCCCTGCATGATGCGAATGAAATAAAAGTACCTTCTTTGTTGCTGGATTGTGGTGTTTGTCTGTCAAGCTGCCTAATTTCAGTCTGGCTGGTCCCGAGAGTAGAGAACTAATTAATTCTTCTAGTTGCTCCTACATCAAGGCCGGACCCGTAGAGCATTAGCGAGGAGCCTATGCTAGTGATGGTTCTGGTCTAGTTCCGTAACAACATCAACCTGACAAGTTGAAGGCTTGATGCGTACAGGGGCACACCTGTCACATTTATGGTTGGCATGCTACGCATCATTAAGTGTTATCAGGATAGTAGAGTGTAGGGGAAAACACGCAACACGCAAGGTTGGAAATTTTCTGGTGATACCGAAATCAAGGGATGGTATCACGGTCAAAAAGTGAGGACTGAGGGAAGGCCTCGGTTACCCATTAGAAGGTGGCTGCAAAGAGCTGACAGTGGGGCAGTTAACGTGGTCTACGAGAACGCCCAAGGATATTCACGCTAACCACAGGGTTGAGGGCGGACAGAGGGGTGGAACTAGCGATTTTTCCAGATTGCGTTTTCCAGCAGAAGAGGAAATGCAGGCATCCATGGCACAAGAATCGAAGGCTGTGGGTACAGACCGAAAATCAGAATTTAATTTGGCCGCAGTCAAGGGCGATTGCCAAATCCCGAGGGTTATACCAAGGACCCAACACAACGCAACAACGACAACAAGTCACATTACAGTTCAAGGCTCATACCAAGCACCAAATTCACAAGGGAGGATCCCATAGGGCACATGGGTTACACTACGTGTCTTGCAAAGGAAGTCATAGGAACTAGTTTATAGTACGCAGAGGGTGGGTGGTTCCAGCGTTTAGAGAACGCGACTCTACATAGTTGCAGAGGCGGATATTTTGCAAGATTCTCGCACTGTTGCTGAGAAGAAAACTCCTGGATCTTGACACAGTTTGCCAGGGTGGAAACGGGTGGAACTCACATCGGTAGTAGGGGCGAAAGGGAGCGAGATCAGTGCGGTGGATGTCTAGGCATGGCATGGCTTCATGGATCTGACAATTCTATCATAAAAATATATTACTTACCCCCCTTTTTTTTACTAAATTCTAAACATAAGATTCAATGCGTAAAATTTCTGGCATAACTTCAACATAAAATCTTGTTATACCATATTACAGTACATGAATTCAGAACACAAAATTACATTCCAGATATGTAATATTTCAATCAAATTCAGACCGGTAACTACAAGAATTGATTCGGCAATAACTTCCGTCATAAAATCCAAAAGGATGAAGGAACGATTTCAATTTTTTTTTATTTTTTTATTTTTTTATCTATTTAATTAACAAAGGTAAATAACTTTATTGACAAAAGAAGGTAGCAGTAGTAGAAATTTTGTTATCAAGAGGGTCCTCCCAAGCTCGTTAGTTGTAATTCATACTCAGAAACCTATAGGGTATCCAATTGTACAGGATAGCATCAATGATACTGTATCACATGAGAAATTTTAAACAAAATAGCAGTTACAACATCTACACTTATAATCACCGAGTAAATAAATAAAACAACCATTAAATCCAATTACAACCAATATTCTAATACCAGCATAGATAATAATGCATCCTATTCTACCCAATTAAAAAAAACATACCATTGCCTTAACTCCCGCCTTGATGGATGACCGTGCGCTCCATGTCTCTCCTGCTCCGTGCCGCTCCCGCTCGCTGACCGTCGAGACTACACTGGTACCTCCCAGCCAATCGCTAGGGGCACTTTGCTTCCCCCTTAGCCCCCCGAGCCGTAAAGGGCCCACCCAAATCCAGTTGGTAAGTCTAGCTCCCAGCTCGCCTCACAAGGCTGAGCTACCACTCCTATCCGAGCTGGAAAATCCCAACTCCCCATAAGTAATCAGTCCAGTCACAATTTCGGCAGCGTAACGTTACGCTTACAGCCGATCCCTTTCTTCCTCATATTCCCTTTCTTTTATAGAGTTTTTAGAACCTCCAACTTTCCCTAAATCACATTTAAATTATGTTTTAAAAATATTCTAAATATTCTCCTTTGCACAAGTGTCGTCCATCCCCCTCTTTTCTCCAATAATTATTTTCTTTAAATTTATTAATTGTCTCAATTCCCTCACCCACCTAGGGTTTCTCCTAAATTTACTCCTAGGTGTTCCTAGATTCCCCTTCAGGTTTAAATACTTTCCCTAAAATGAAGTTGCTAATTTAGTTCATTTTAGAAGGTTCTTAATTGCAGATTCCTTACTATGTTGACCTCGCTTTTTAGCATAAGTTCCCATCTTTCCTTTATTATGTTTCCTCCATTACTTAGTTTCCTAATTCTTATTATTCCCTTCTTTCCCCTTTTTAGTAGGGCCAAAATGGCAGTTGCGCTTTTTACTCTTTTCCTTTATTATTAATATGAAATATTTTAACACTTTCACAAGTTAAATTATTTATTTCTCCTTTTCAGTTTAAAACCATGGATTTTAATTAAATTATTACTCTCTTCATTTTACCTCAAAATTTTGAAGACTAAAATTATTACTTAAGTGTTTTTATTTATTTATTTTTTATTTTTTTTCCGTTTAAATTTTTATTTTTATTTTTATAGGGTCTTTTATTAAGGTTAAACAAAATTTTACCCTAGAGAAGTTTTAGACTTAGGACTTAGATTCTGAACTCGACGACAATTATATAGGGAAGTTGTTTTAAGAATTTATTAATGTGTTAAAAGTCTTAGGGCCATCTAGGTTTGTTCCTTTATCAACATCAATGCGACGTGCCCTTCAGGACGCACCACGTGCTCCAAGGGTGCCACTCGCCTCGTTCATTTATTTTGCACGACGTGCCCTTCAGGATGCACCACGTGCTCCAAGGGTTCCATTCACCAACTTGACTGATTGGTAGACATCAATAACCCCTGGACTCAACACTCCGCCAGGTGAACTTGTGGGAGACTAAGGGTTTCTAAGGAATAAGTCCCCCACATTATTGCACGCCCCTTAGAATCATAGTGAGCGACTGTCGCAGTCTTCCCTCACGGCATCGTGGATCCTCTCTAACTAGGTAATCGTTAACCTACAGTTCGAGCCACGGCGGGAGTGCTAGTAGGCTGTGGCAGGGCTGTTGTCCACACCTCTCCCTCAACCTTACTGGGAATCGTGTGTGGCCCCTTTACTCCATATGTGAGTCTGTTCAACAAGCTATCATTAGGCTGCATAATCAACAATCGTGGTAGAACATGTCCACATCATATCATCAAATCAAGGAAATATCACAGCAAATAAATCAACCCAAATAACACACTCCCTGACTCAATCCGGAGTCCAAGGGGTTCCATCGATGCCTCTGCATCCTCAAGGTCCAAAACCCTACACATTCAATAAAACAGAGTCAGTAGCACCTATCTATGTCAAGCAGGGAACATCATGTCATCTATCATAACGCATCATAATCAAGGATAAACGTTTTAATATCATAAAAGTCCAGATCACTTGCGAGAAAGTGTCCTCAAAGAATAAGTTTTCTCAGTGTGCCAGAGCG